>APFE031111816.1:0-16243 GCA_000404065.3 Pinus taeda | reverse complement strand
ATATTGAAAACAATATTATTAATAATATTTTTAATTAAAAACTATTAATACTATTATTAAACATAATGGGTCAAGTGGCTACTAGATGAATGGTGATATAACACTTATTTCCATACTTAAACAAAAATGACCTCATTTATGGCACTTTATGGATATCATACACCGTCCATAACATCATCCTTAAAAGAAAATTCTAAGGTTCAAATTGAAGATCACATCGAGCATCAACAACAAATTCTCCAAATATTAAAAGATAACCTCACTCTAGCACAAAATCGAATGAAACAATAGGAAAATCAACATTGTAGTGAAAGAAGTTTTGATGTGGGTGGCTCGGTATTTTTACAGCTGCAACCATACAAACAAATTTCCATCAAGCAAGACAAGAAGGACCATAAATTATCACCCAAGTACTTTGGTCCTTAGAAGGTGTTGCAAAAGATTGGTACTATGACATACAAATTGGAGTTTCTTGCATCTTCCCGAGTAAAACCAATTTTCCATATTTCATGCTTATAGAAGGTAGACACTTTGTTATATCGACTCGTACCAAGGAACTTGCTATTGAACGAAGGGTTATGATATTGTAATTTTTATATTTAAATGGTTGGACATATACCACATATTAATACCATGGTTAATATATTTTGTCTTAATCCTGTAAACACATCTCCTTTCGAACTCTCAGGAAGGTAAACCATCACATGCCAACTGGAAACATATCCTTATCTTTGTTAGGAGTGAAAGATCAAAAATTTGGATCATTTAGGGTTTCACCAATGGTGCAGATTGGAGGAGGTGGTTACAGGGTAACCGACCTCCCTCTCTGGCACTACACTCAATCATTTTCTTTGTCCTTTCTGTTTCCCCTGTATTTTCAACTCGGAGAATCCTACAACAGAATCACACCTCTCTTATTCCAATTTTTGTTTAACAAGGATGGAGAATTTACTTTAGTGTTGACCTTGATTGTGCTCAAACTTTGTTGTGCTTTGTTTGTTGAGCTTGCTCCTCAACTTGTTTCATGTGCAACTAAGATACACATAAGGGTATTTAAGAAGGACCCCTGTCCCTAGGTCACTATTAATTCCTATGTTGTTGAAGTTTTAAGAGGTATAACTCTTAGCCGGAAACCTGTTCTTATTTTGTACAAGGTTAAATCATATTTTTTTTAACAAGAATAATCTTTTTTTCGATTCAGGGTTACCACGTGAGACATATGCAGAACATCCCTAAGGTGAGGTGTTTATAAGTAGTATCTACTAACCCAATTTTTCCCTTTTCCTTTTTTTCACACAAGTAAAGTTGTCGGGAGGGTTGCTCTTGTCGCATAAAGAATTCCATACTCATCCTACAGGTTCTCTCGCTGAACTAATTTCTAGAATCTTTCTCTTACAGGTGTTGTCGTCACTTGGCTCTCCTATTGAATGTCAATTTTTATTATTTAAATGCATGGCATCCATTAAGTAGCTGTGTATGAGAGAGGGTTTCATCGACGAATATTAGGGTTTAAGGGGTTGGGATACATTGAATTACCCATGTTTGTATAGTGAATAGTTTCTTTATATGAATTCCAGAGCAGTTTCCAAGAAGCAAACCCTCTCTTTCTATTAGATGAACATTTAAAATCTAACCCTTGCAGTATGCCAATGGCCCTTTTTTCATCTTTTACCTTGTAATTTGAACTAAATTTGTTGTAGCATTATATATTAAATATTTTCATTCTCAGGAATAATGCATTAGTATTTTATTTATATATATATTTAGCCTCTTTCTTCCATTCTATGTTAAATTTCGAGGGTGAAATTATAATAGTTCTCCAGTTCAAAAATACTATAAAAAATTTAGATAGATAATCTGGTCTAAATTCACTTGGGTATGGAACCATGAGATTATTATTGCATGCACTACACTAGTACAAACATAAAATAATTAAGCATCAAAAATAAGAAAGTGAATAAAATTCAAGTAGTTTTAAAGAAGGCACCCACCTACAGGTTCATAAGTATAATTAGATCTTCAAAATCCATAGTCAGAATAATAGAGGTTGTCAAATGGGAATGTGGGGTTTAAGCAACTTCTACCTAGTCCTAAGGACGTACAGTCCATGGAAGTATCCATTTGGCTAGGGAAATAAGAATCATTGTGTACTCCATTTGATATGGGAGAGATGTAATGGTTAAGGCCATCTCATCTTGTTCCCCATTCATTTCTTAATAAGGTCTAAGACGCCTACTACCACTCATGTAAATTGAGGATATGCTTTCCTATCTCTATGGCACACCAATACTAGCTTTTATTATACTCCAATTTCCATTCAAACCCTCATTCAATATGGCTCACTGTAGAGATTAAAAGGTCATATTACCACCAATTTCATTTACATTTCTCTCTCACTCTTTTAATCCTTCTCATAGGTTCTTAAAATCAAAAAGGAAGCAAGAAAAGTTCCTATAGTAGAAACACACCATGAGATCATGCATGTAGTGATGAAGAATACCTATGAAGCAAACACATATAGTAAGTTTTGCAGATTATAGAGTCTCCCATTTCAATTGTGCAATACCCTCAAAAGCCATCATGTCTCGAATTAACCCATGAAACTTTCAAACCATCCTAGATACAAAACCCTATTTTATTTCAAAGTATTCATTAGTATTGTAATATGAAGGAGTGGAGTAGTGAATGAGACAACATGATAATGAATTTAGCTCCATGTACCTTGTAAAAGCATGACAAAACATGTATTTCTTTTCATGACAACTTTTATAAGAGAGCTCATGAAAGGGGGCATGTGGATAAGAAAATAACAACCCCCTCCTTTTAACATAACTTTCCTTCCTTTGAAGCAAACCCATTTATTGGCTTGGGTGTCTCCTCCTTATTAAGGATTTAATACACATGAAAATACACTAGAAAAATTAAACACTTCACTTTCCTCGAGAACTTGTTGGTATATTTTGAATATTTAAATTAAAAAAAAATTACAAAAACATATTTACCCTTATGATGATAATAATGTAACAAAAATATAATACTTCAATAATTAAATAAACATTTTAATTATTAAAAATTATTTATAATAATAAATAATAATAATAATAAATAAATAAATAAATTATGCAAATGCATGTCTTTTAAGAATATCATTGGATTTTTTCAATTCCTGAGAGTGTTTTTCTCTAGTTAAAAATTTAGTGTGATCTATGTCTGAATACTTGTTCACTATGTTTCTTTCTTTAATTCTATGTTGTTATTTTTGCTTTTGCTGGAAGAATTGTTCACCTACATAAACAACGTAGGATCTCGTATTGAGTTCTATACTGAAATTGCTTTGTAATTTTCAAAATAGTTTGTGAAGGTAATCTTGGCCTTTTTGTATTATTCTCGTCAACTTCTAGATAGCTTAGTAGATAGAGTTAGAGGCTACGTTTCATAATGGTTTTCTCAGCCAGCTGGTAAGGATGAATTCTCTTGATATTTCCTTTTCTTGAAAATCATGCTCAAACTTATAAAAAATGTAATCATATCACAAATATATGATCACCCTCTAAGGAATTTAGGGCAAACTATGCAAGGAAAATAATAAAAAGAGAGGAAAGCCTCATGTTGGGCCTCAGCCTACAGGTTAACATATCAGAACAAAACATACATGACTGTAGTTTGATGCAATATTTATTTTCTTCCTTTTTAGAATTTATTTGATAAACATGCCTCACGGTTAAGGTTTCACCATAGAACACAGACTTTCTTCTGCTTAGATGCCAAGCCTAATGGGTTTATGTTCTTCCAGAGTTGCACAGGACTTACATTGTCCCTTAATCCTTTTTGACATGCCATTCGGGTGGGGCAGACTTGAGCAAGAAAGAAAACCACAATGGATGGCTTAATTTTTACTTTTGGGTTACCTAGTTTTTGGTTAAATTGCATGTAAGATGGAATGTGGTGTACATTATTATTTCAATAATAGAAAATTTCAAGCATATTTTGAGACATTAAGAAAATAATGTAGGATTGTATTCATGGTCTCAGCAATCGATTTTTAATTATGATAGAAATGTGAAGGAAAACCTCGCTGTTGGATTTCTGTGTCGACCAAAATCATATCATTTGAGGAATTTCAACTAAATTTGTGTGAAATGAAGATTCTAGGTAGGAATTTTGCATTCGCTCACTTATTTTTGTAGGGAAGAGAAGTCTCTCAAAAAGAATAGAACAAGACAGAGATCTATTTCTAAATTTTTGAGAGTCAATAAATTACAAAAATGAGTATACTTTGTGTATATATTTTTGACCAGGAATGATTGATGATCAAAACACTTTTTTTGGGTTATTTATGTAATGATTCGGTTTTTATTTTTTAAGAAATTGTCTTGTCTTTTATTATAAAAAGAAATTGAAGGAAACCTGGAAATAGGAGAAGACCACAACAGGGGTGTTTCTTAAGAATTTTCATGTGAAATTGCTGATTAATATGATGTGAGAAGCTGGTAAGGTAGTAATTCTTGGTTTATGTCTTAAATACTATCACGGTTGTGAGTTCAACTTGAGTTGTGCAGAAGCTAAAAGTTTTCACAGTTACACTTGATAGTTATCTTTTCATGGTCCATTTAAATCAAGGATTATGTTTCAGCGTTGGCATTCTAAATCTTTTTCAACATTTTCATTCGTGCATTGAACCTCCATTTGTGTATATTGTTTAGTCTTCAAATCAATAATTCTTACAATATTTGGGTTTAGAAATTAGAAATAATGAAATCCGGGGAAAATTTTAAGGATGGAAATTTATCTTAAAGTTTAGAAACCTTGGTGAATCCCACTAGTCCATAATATGAAATCTATAAAATGTTTGGAGATATTTTTGTAAAATATTCAAATTTGTAATAGTTTTATATAGTCTATATATAATTGTTTGGCAATTTTTAGGGTCAAATAATTTCATTCTATAAAATTTGGGCGAATCATTTTTACAAAAAAATGGAAATTAGCGAATCTCTTTTTTGGAAAAAGTATAGAAAATTAGCTCATGGGAAAATATTAGCCCCTAAATTTTCCCTGATGAAATCTAATTGTAGAAGTAAATCATTTATCTCATTGATGAATTCTCAATCCATGAGACAACTACAATTGAAATTAACTCACTAACATGTTGATGATGTAATTGATACATGTTTGTGATTTTTTATTCTTGATAGCTTCAGCAAGCTGTTAGTTTAAGTCAGATCGAAAGGATTCTTTGCTCTCACCTATAACCAAAATATACGAAAATGCTAGGTCATTTACAACATTCTCACATGTAATCGAGATATAGGAAAATTTATAGGTCATTTACAACATTGCATAATTATATTCTACTGAATGGTTTCTTCTTGTTCTTTTGGGTATTTGTTATTAATTTGCATCTCTAATTTGTGTGGCTTATTTTTAAAATTTTCCTTCGTTATCTAATTATGTAATGACATGGTTGTCGTAGGAAATGACAATGATCAAAGCTCAAGCTGCAGTTAAGAACAAAATGAAAAGATTAAACAGAAATGTAAAAGTGAATCCAAATCCATCCAGCTGAAGTCATTCTCTACCAATGTTGCATGGATGACTTTCTAGGATCCCATTCAAGGAGGGATCAATATCCTCTAATATTATGGGATTGGAGTCTGGTGTGGTGTCTAGCGACCTGTTGCACCTCAACCAATGGTTATATTGATGTTTTTCCAACTAGATTTTTTTTTTCATTTATATGTTCTTAAAGACATTAACTGTGGTCACACCCAAAAGCACTGACAAATACTTAATGAAAAGAATGTGATCAGTATGGGGAAAATAGGGGTTAGGTGGGGATCTATAAATATACCTATGTTGTAATAACAGAACAATATGAATTCTGTCAATATTTCCTTTTCTTGAAAATGGTGTTCAAACATATCAAAAATGTAATCATATCACAAATATACGATCACCCTCTAAGGAATTTAGTGAAAAACTTATGCGACTAAAGTTTGACGCAATATTTGTTTTCTTCCTTTTTAGAAGTTATTTGATAAACATGCCTCATGTTCAAGTTTTCACCACATAACATGGACTTTCTTTTGGTCAAGTGCCAGGCCTACTGTGTTTCTATTCTTCCAAACTTGCACAGGACTTACACTATCCCTTACTCCTTTTTGACATGCCATTTGGGTGGGACATGCCATTCGGGTGGGGCAGACTTGAGCAAGAAAGAAAACTGCAATACTGTTCTCTGTCGTGGTAATAAATGTTGATTGAATGATCTTGGAAATTGTAAATACATAATTTTGAAACATTATAATGATGTGTAGAGATTGCATCGATTTTACAGGACAATTGAAGCTACTAGTTCCTTTTCTCTTGCCTTACGACGTTTTCTTTGCAACATCTGATGCAAATGCTAATACCCTTATGATGATAATAATGTAACAACTCTATAATACTTCAATAATTAAATAAATATTTCAATTACTAAAAATTATGTTTAATAATAAATAATAATAATAATAAATAAATAAATTATTTTACTATTTATGCTTCAATATTTTTAAAATACAAATTACATCATCTACATCTTATATCCTCTCACTAAATATCATTGTAGTGCTCAAGATCTCATAATTTGCAACGGTCTAAAGAAGTGGCCTAATTCTAGCCAGATGACCTGGATCCATGGGCTTGGTAGCAGCATGGTAGACTATGTTATCTCTGATCTCCCTCTATACAACGAAATAACAAATTTTGACATCTTAAATGACCACGAGCCTGACTCTAATCATAGGCCTTTACTTATAACTCTCAATTTGTCATGCATAGAGATCCCATAGAAGATAATCCTTATAGCCAAAAGAAGTTAATCTTTGATAGAAATAAAAAAGATCTCTTTCTAAATGAATTAAAAACTAATTTGCTTCATTTATCTAGTATAGACAACATAGAAGATCTATATCGTAATTTTACTACAACCCTCTCATATTCTATTAACAAGTTCTCAATTGAAGTTTCAAGTAATAAAAGAAATAGCAAAACCAGCCCATGGAATGACAAAGATTGTAAAAATGCGAGGAGAGAAATTAAGGAAGTTGTTGATGAATCTCTTAAAATTGGCAAGATAAAAATATACAAAGCCCTAACTAAAAGGAAAAAATGGCAGTATATTCGTAAAAGACAAAAGAATCTTTTACACCTCTCTAAGATGGCTCCTAAGAAATTCTGGAGGCAGATTCTAACTAGGAAAACTAAAGATAATAATAAAATTGGTTTACATGATTGGAATTCCTATCTTAAAAAGCTTTATGAATCTCCAAATGTGATGGATAAATTTGAAACCCTACTCACAACGAAAGAGGTTTTCTCATTAGAAGACATTGATTTTGGGATTAATCGCTTGGCTAATGTGAAAGCTAAGGACATTGGAGGTTACCAGGCAGTAATCTTAAAAATTAGATTTCCTGTTCTCATCCCCCACATTCACAAGCTTTTCAATGAAGCGGTCAAGAAAAGGTTCCCTAAACCATGGACTCAAAGCCTCATTATCCCTATTTTTAAAAGTGGTGATACAAATAACCCCTCTAATTATCAGAAAATTATGATTAGCCCTCTCCTAACCAAGTTATATGGTATTATTTTGGAAAGGAAGTTGATCATATGGCTTGAAAGTGAAGGTAAGCAGGCTAAAGGCAAAGCAGGTTTTAGAAAGCAGCACTCAACAACAGACCACCTCGTTACGCTTAGGATCATTGTGGAGGAATGTCGCAATGATAAATCCAATCCCTTTTGTTGCTTTGTGGACTTTAAAAAAGCTTTCAATACATTTTCTAGAAATAACATTTGGAATAGATTAGAAGAGCTAAAGGTTCCTTTTGAGTTGAGAGTTGTCACTCTAAGGTTATACAAGAATGCAATTGCCAAGTTAAAGAGCAATGAGGGGCGGTCAAAAAATATTAAGCGTAATATCAGACTTAAACAAGGTTTCCCCCTCTCCCTTACCCTATTTGGCATTTACATCGACAGGCTAGAAGGTTTTTTAGAGGAAGTAGGATGTACTAGCACGATATTAGCTGGGATAGTCATCATCCTTCTTATCTACGCTAACAATGTTGTTCTTCTTGGAAGGGGCCCATTTGATCTTGATAAGCAACTTACACTTTGCAAGGATTTCTTCTCTACCATGGGTATGATTGTTAACACTGACAAAACAAAAATTATGATTATCAAATCCAAGAAGGACAGCTATGCTAATTTAATGTATGACAATAGTAACTTGGAGGAAGCATCTTCCTACAAGTACCTAGGAATTGATATTCATCACAAGATCAAATAGAACTATAGCATTAAGAAAAGGATTAATGGGGGATGGAAAGTTGATGCAAGGGCATCCAATTGAAGGGCTACAACTGTAGCTAAGCATTGGTTATCCTTGATTGGTCATGAGAACATTTTAATTTTTATTTTTTCCTTGAAGGCTGAAGGTCGGGCCAACATAGCCTTGTATTTTTTTTTTCCAAAGTTAAAGAATAAATTAGGAATAATTTGTTAGTAGGGTTAGTTTAATTAGTTAATTAGTTCCAGAAAACTGAATGACAGTTTCTCAACTATATGGAGGTACAGGCAAGGTATCGAAACCGAGCCAAACCACCAAGTGAGGGTCTGCCATATAGAGGGAGAGAGTAGTAAGGAAGATAAATTTCTTTGTGAGCAAGAAAGTGTGTAATGGTTAATTTTATACTTTAAAAATAAAAATTGTTTTCTTCTCTGTGCGAGAAATTCTATATTTAAGATGATAGTTTAGAGGGAGCTGAAACCATCTAGATGTTGAAACAAGATTGACAAATAAGTTGTTACAAACCCTAAAGCAAGGACCAAATACAGTGAAAACAAACTGAACGACTAATGAGGAAAGAAAGAACGGGTAACAATACCATTTACAAATTACAAATTAAATAGCCATATATATTTTTATTTCCTCACAGTCTTAGGAAGAGTAGAAACCACGATAAGTGAACAACCTATTCAGGCTAACAACGAGACAAAAGAGGCCTAAATACCAAACCCTGTAAGGGTTTTAACAAAATTTAAATTACATCAAGCTAGAGCAAGGGAGGTTGAAAACCCATCTGGGTTTTTAACTGTTGAAGCTCACAAACAACACAGAGCAACCAACATCAAATCTAAAATAGAGAAAAATGAAAGGGTAAGACCCTACCTTGTCTACACAAGGTTGCTGAAGAAGCTAGGCACAGTTGGAGGCCATCTACGCTATAGCACCTACAAAAGCCTAAAGACATAGAATTAGATCTACAACTAGAGAAAATGAAAATGATAGCAAAGTTGCACGAAGATTAAATCAAACAACATTAAATTGAACAACTTACCTTGGAGGAGCCGAGCAAACTCACGTCGCATCGAAGGTGAAGTCACTCTTTCAGTAGCAAGGTTGTATGGCACAGTAGGGTTAGAAGCCAGGAGAAGGGGAAAAAATCCCACGCAGATATTGGCATCATAGAAGCTAACTCTAAAAGGAAGCCATGCGAGGAAGGAGCAGAAGGGTTAGAGGAAACTCGAAAAGAATTGAAACAAAAATCAAACAGAAAACTTACCAGTTGTGTAGAAGCCAAGTTGCCTGGAGAATTAAACAAGAACCTATCAGAACACCGACCTAAGAAAATACATTAACCAGTGGATACATGAAATTGCAGAACGGCTTGAAAGAAGCAAGGTCAAACCCACGACGAAAGTAAAACAGTTACCCAATGTGAGGTTAAAGGTTGCAAGGAGAAATGTAGCCACCAGAGGGGCGAAGCCACAAGCTATTTTGCATTCTTGAAACCAGGGAACAGAGTAGAGGCACAAGGAAAAAACCCTACACCCATAGCCTCACTAGAGAGACAACAAATACCAACATCGAAAATCACAAAACCCTAAGTATAATTTTCGTCAATGAGTTTTTGAATTGTAACTTAAGCCTTTGGTTCTGAGCGCAAGGTCACATTGGAAATGATTTGATAAGTTTTAGGCCTTTGGAGTTATATTAATAATCTTTTAAATACAATTGCATATTGTAAGTGCGAGTATTTAAGGTTTCATACCCCATAGTCCCACCAATTGTGGTATCAGAGTAGGTTCGTTCCTTTTTCTCAGTGAAGATGGAAGTAGGTAGAAGAGGTCGAGGTAGAGCCATCAGAAGAGTAGCAGATGAAGGGCTACAAGAAGAGATCAAGACCTTGACTGCACATTTGGCAGTAGTGGAAGCAGGAAGGCGCATAGAACCGGAAGGTGGGGATGACAGTGATGAAGAAAACACGACCATGATGGATGGGTCAGATGAAGAGGGATGAGAGATTAAACTATTGACATTAGTTTTGTTGTCTAGTAGGAAGCCAAAACCAGAGCTTTATAATTATGATGCCAGTTTGTCCATAGAGGCATTGTTGGACTCGATAAGTGAACTAGATAAATATTTTGAATATGAAGAAATCAGTGAAGACAATAAGATCATGTTTGTTGTCACCAAATTGAAAGGACATGTAGCATTGTGGTGGGACAATGTGCAGGCAGAAAGAAGAATATTAAACAAGACCTTGATCAAGAAATGGGACTGGATGATTGCAAATATGAAGGGTTTCTACCTAAATATTACTAAATTACCCTTTACATATAGGTGCAAAATTTAAGACATAGAATGATGACTGTAAGAGGAAACACTGAATAATTTTATAAAGTGAACCTGAGGGGGGAATATGTTGAAGATACCCCTGAAAAGATAGCAAGGCTTGTGAATGGTCTGCGGATGGAAATTCTAGATGAAATCAGCATTCTTTCTCCTAGAACTATTGAGGAGGCACATCAATGTGCTTTGAAGGTGGAAGAAAAGATTACTAGGAAGCAGAAAGCAAAGAGAGGGTGTGGTTCCAATAGAGGAAAAGGATGATCCTTTGGCAGAGGTAGGACTCCCAACAACAATGAAGAGGGAAGCAATTCAAAAACTTTGGAACAGACTAAAACGGAAGGTAACACTAGAGAAGGAAGGTCATACCAATGAGGAAGAGGTAATGATAGAGGCAGAGGAAATGCCTATCAGTGTTACAAGTGTCACAAATGGCGGCACATGTCTTTTGAATGTTCTGAAAACAAACAAGCTAGACATAGGGGAGCATACATTATTGAACCTGAAGCAGTAGAGGTATCGCCACAAGAGGTGGAGGATGCCCCTGAAACAGGTGAAGCCTTGGTGTTGAATAAGGTTCTTCTGAAACAATCTAAGGAATTAACTGACACAACACAGTAGAAAGCGTTATTCCATATCGTGTTTAAAGTCACATGGAAAATGCTGCAAGTTGATTATCGATAGCGAAGCACCGATAACTTGGTAGCCACTGAGATGGCGGAAAAGTTGGGGTTGAAGAGGTTGAAACACCCAGCGCCATATAAGGTGTCTTGGTTGCAAAAAGGACACCAGTTGCTGGTTGATGAGCAGTGTGAGGTGGAGTTCCACATTGGGAAGTATAAGGATAGTGTGATGTGTGATATTATGCCTATGGACATATGCCATATTCTGTTGGGAAGACCGTGGCATTATGATGGAAAGGTCATCCATGATGGGGAAGAGAATCACTACAAGTTTTTTAAAGATGTAGTGAAGCAAACACTTGTGCCCATGAAGGAAGGAAAATATATCAAATCTAGTGGAACTAAGACCCTTTTGATAGGTGGAAAGGAATTTATAAAACAGGTTGGAAGTAATGTGGTGAACTATGCCATCATTCAAAGACCAAGAGTGGTATTGCTGCATACCGAAATTACTGATCTGCCTATGGAGATACAAGAGATGTTGCAAGAATTCAGTGATATTGTGGTAGATTATCTGCCTGATAAGTTGCCACCCAAGTGGAGCATCAATCACCACATTGATTTCATTCCAGGAGTTGGTTTTCCAAAGAAGGCTTCTTGTCAAATGAGTCCAAAGGATAACGAGGAAATTAGAAAACAAGTACAGTATTTGTTGGATAAGGGATTGATTCGAGAAAGTTTGAGCCCTTGTGCGGTTCTAACTGTTTTAGCCCCCAAGAAAGGAGGAGAATGGTGAATTTGTATTGATTCTAGAGCGACCAATAAAATCACCATTAGGTATCGATTTCCTTTACCTCAAACGGATGATATGATGGATTGTTTAAGCGGGGCAACATACTTTTCAAAGATAGATTTGAAGAGTGATTATCACCAAATTAGGATTAGAGAAGGTGATGAGTGGAAGATGACTTTCAAGACCAATGAAGGCTTGTATGAATGGCTAGTTATGCCATTTGGGCTGAGTAATGCTCCCATCACATTCATGCGCTTGATGAATGAGATGTTGAAGTAATTCATAGAAAAATTTGTGATCATATATCTAGATGATATACTTATATTCTGCAAGACCAGGGAGGAGCATTTTCGACATGTCATGTATGTACTAGAAAAATTACAACAAAATAAGTTGTTGATAAATCTTAAAAAGTGTTGTTTTTTCAAGAAAGAACTGATTTATCAAAGATTTGTAATCTCTAAAAATGAATTGAAGATGGACCTAGAGAAGATTACAACTATAATTAGCTGGCCTTCTCCTAAAGGTCTTTTTGAGGTGCGAAGTTTTCATGGATTGGCGAGTTTCTATTGGAAATTTATTAAAAATTTCAGTGGTATTTGTGCACCTATGGTGGATACCATTAAGAAGGCAAATCATCCTTTTTATTGGACAAAATCTGTCGAAAAGAGCTTTCAACTTTTGAAGAAAAAGATTACTAAACAACCAGTCTTGAAGTTATCAGATTTCAACAAACTTTTTCAAGTTCATTGTGATGCCAGTGGAAGAGCCATTAGTGCAGTTCTCAGTCAAGAAGATAAGACGGTAGCATATTTTAGTGAAAAGTTGAATGAGAGCAGGCAGAAGTACATGTCTTATGATAAGGAATTTTATGCAGTCGTCCATGAATTGAAGCATTGGCGACATTATTTATTAGCTAATGAATTTGTCTTATTTTCAGACAATTCAACACTACAGTACATTATGCAACAACACAAACTGAATCATAAGCACGCAAAATGGATGGAGTATCCACAAAGCTTCACATTTTTTTTTTAAACACATCAACGTTCAATCTAATAAGGTGGCAGATGCATTAAGCAAAAGAAGTTTGATCTTGCAAGAGAGCACAGTACAAGTATTGGGATTCGAGCACCTTAAGGACTTGTACGGGATGGATATAGATTTTAAGGAAGCTTATGAAGCTTCCCAAAATCCATTATTGAGGGACAATAGCCCATGGTTGGACTATAACTTGTAGGAGGGACTGTTGTTTAAAGGATGACAGTTGTGTGTTCCGGAGTGTTCTATGTGGGTGAACTTGATTAAGGAAAAACACAGTGGTGGTTTGGATAGACATTTTTGCATCGATAAGACTTTGGAATAGCTGAGTAATTTCTACTATTGGACAAGGATTCGAAGGGATGTACAAATATTTGTAACTCGATGCAAGATTTGTCAACATGCAAAAGGAAGCAGTCAAAGCACAGGGTTGTATACAACCTTACCTATTCCAAGCAGACCTTGGGACTCAGTCAGTTTGGACTTTGGACACATCGAGGTTACGATTCCATCATGGTATTGGCGGACCATTTCACCAAGATGGCACATTTCATTTCATGCCAGAAGACAAGTGATACCACACATGTAGTGCACCTGTTCTTCTCAGAAATAGTCATATTACATGGATGCCGAAATTGATTATCTCGGACAGGAATGTGAAGTTCATAGACCATTTCTAGCGAACATTGAGGAAAACGTTAGACACAAAACTCAATTTCACCTTAGTTTATCACCCACAAACAGATCGGCAAATTGAAGTTGTGAACCAGAGTCTAGGGAATTTACTCAGGAGTTTGGTTGCTGAGAATTCCAAATAGTGGGAACGTGTGCTTTCATAGGTGGAGTTTGCCTATAATGACTCGCCCAATAGAAGTATGGGAAAAATCCCTTTCCAAATCCTTTATGGAATACACCCACGTGAGATATTTGAGTTGAGGGACTTCGGACAGTTGGAGCACAAAAGTAATGATGGCGAAGATTTCGCAAAAGCAATAGCTAGGAAGACACGAAAATAGTATATTTGCAATATTTGGTGAAGTGGAAGAACCGTCCTATTAAGGATAGTTCCTAGTTAGATGTTGCACGAATTCAAAGCGTTGGATACTCTATCAAAGAGCTCATGGGCAGGAGCCATGAGATTAATTTACCCCGGGAGCCTGATGTAGGGGCATCCAATTGAAGGGCTACAGTTGTACCTGAGCATTTCTTATCCTTGATTGGTCATGAGAACATTTTACTTTTTATTTTTACCATGAAGGCTGAAGGTCGAGCTAACACAACCTTGTAATTTTTGTTTTCCAAAGTTAAAGAATAAATTAGGAATAATTAGTTAGTATGGTTAGTTTAATTAGTTCCAGAAAACTGAATGAAAGTTTCTCAATTGTATGGAGTTACAGGAAAGGTATTAAAACCAAGCTAGACCACCAAGTGAGGGTCTGCCATTTAGAGGGAGAGAGTAGTCAGGAAGATAAATTTCTTTGTGAGAAAGAAAGTGTGTAATGGTTACTTTTATACTTTAAAAATGAAAGTTGTTTTCTTCTCTGTGCGGGACATTATATATTGAAGATGATATTTTAGAGGGATATGAAAACATATAGATGTTGAAACAAGATTGACAAATAAGTTGTTACAGACCCAGAAGCAAGGACCAAATACAGTCAAAATAAATTGAACGACTAATGAAGAAAGCAAGCATAGGTAACAATATCATTTACAAATTACAAATTAAATAGTTGTAAATATTTTTATTTCCTCACAGTCTTAGGAAGAGTAGAAACCATGATAAGTGAACAACCTATTCAGGCTAACAACAAGATGAAAGAGGCCTAAATACCAAACCTTGTAAGGTTTTTAAGAAAATTTAAATTACATCAAGCCAGAGCAAGGGAGGTTGAAAACCCATATGGGTTTTTAACTACTGAGGCTCACAAAAAGCACAAAACAACGAACATAAAATCCAAAATAGAGAAAAATTAAGGGTAAGACCCAACCCTGTCTACACAGGGTTGTTGAAGAAGCTAGGTGCAGTTGGAGGCCATCTATGCTACAACACCTACAAAAGCACAAAGACAGAGAATTATATCCATGGCTAGAAACGATAGCAAAGTTGCATGTAGATTAAATTGAACAACATTAAATCGAACAACTTACCTTGGAGGAGTCGAGCAAGCTCACGTCACAGCAAAGATGAAGTCAATCTCTCAGTATCAAGGTTGTATGGCATAGTAGGGTTAGAAGCTAGGAGAAGGGGCAAATAGCCCACGCAAATAGCGACATTATAGAAGATAACTCTAAAATGAAGCCCTATAAAGAAGGAGAAGAAGGTTTAGAGGTAACTCGAAAAGAATTAAAAGCAAAAATAAAACAGAAAAATTACCAGTCATGTAGAGGCCAAGCTGGCTGGAGAAGGGACCAAGAACCTGTCAGAACATCGACCCAAGAAAATACATTAACTAGTGGATAAATGAAATTGTAGAACGGCTTGAAAGCAGCAAGGTCAAAGCCACGACAGAAGTAAAACAGTTACCTAATGTGAGGTTAAAGGTTGCAAGGAGCAACGTAGCCATTGGAGGGTCGAAGCCACAAGCTATTTTGCATTCTTGAAGATAGAGAACAGAGCAGAGGCACAAGGACGAAACCCTACCCCCATAGCCTCACCGGACTAGCAACAAATGCCAACATCGAAAATTACAAAACCCTAAGTCTAATTTTCGTCAATGAGTTTTTGAATTGTAACTTAAGCCTTCAGTTCTGTGCGCAAGATCACATTGGAAATGATTTGAGAAGGCTTAGGCATTCAGAGGTATATTAATAAGCTTTTAAATTCAATTGCATATTGTAAGTGTGAGTATATAAGGTTTCATACCCCACGGTCCCACCAAAATCTTATTTTGGTCTTGAAAATAATTGTAAAATGACAAATCTCGTAATGTGGGATAGAAAGAAGTTCCTATTTGAAACTTTAGTCACTCCGGTTATCTTATATGGATGTGAGGCTTGGGGTTGTAGCATCTCTAGAAAATCATGCAGAAACATTGAGCAAATCCAAAAGCATTTTATAATGTATAACCTCAAAATTAAAAGAACCACAGCCTATCCTATTCTCCTTATAGA
>APFE031111806.1:0-13336 GCA_000404065.3 Pinus taeda | reverse complement strand
TGGAGTGACTCATCTCAAAAACTGCCCAGAATACAACCTATGAGACTAGCCTGGACTGCACAATGCATAGTTCCAAGCCTTAATCCTGAGACCTGACTACTAGGGATTGTGAAATGCATAGTCATTGAGCCTTCCTCTTTGACCTACAACTCAATTTTGGCTTAGTCTTTGAAGTTAAATGAACGATTTTAGCCTAGGAGGTTTTTGGGTTGATGTCATCTCATCATGAGTGAATAGTAGATATAGGAACCTAGAGGGATGATGAAGAAGGAGATGAAGGAGGAAGGCATGCAAAGGAAATTCTTGTATTTGAGAAAGTTGATCACTTCTCGATTTCTAGTCCCGATGTGGATGCCTCCTTGTAGTGGTTGTAAAACTAGGAAATATGAAAATGAAATCTCAAGTCCATATTCTCATTCTTCTTATTATTTTCATGATCTAGATTCAATGGATGAAATTCTAGAATCGCTCATGAAGCCTATGGTGAATAATCACTCCTCCATTCCGAAAGATGATGTCACTATTCATAACTCTAGTCTCAAAGCTAATCTAGATTTATATTATCCTCTATCATCTACATATCCCAACTCTTTGTACCATGACCTGCTTGATCAATCTGATTCACCAACTGGTTCTTCACATTCTCTTGATTCTCAAGCTGTTGGCTCAAATTGTGATCAGGTACAAAGCATTCACATTACATAGGTAGAGGAGCAGAAAGGTGAAGATGCTTTCAATCTTTTGTTTCCTTTTCAGAATCTTCCATGTCAAAATAATGAGTTTCCACTCTTCAATTATTCTTAATATGCTAATATGGGTAGACAATCTAATCTAATCAATTATTTCAATCAACCCCCAACCTTGGGCGATAATCATTCTAATGATGATGAATTTGTTGTTGTATGTTGTGATGAATGCCCAAGCACATCACATGATCTTTCGGTTTCTCACGAAGATTTTAATTTAGATATAGAATCTCGTTTGTTCAAAGAATATTTTCATAACAAAACTTCATCTTCACCTCACTATCCCTTATGTCCCACCATTTCCAATTCATCTACTTGTGAGGAAGATACTCCATTCTCTTTAGTTTCTTCGTCGAATGAGTTAGCCCCTTAATTGAAACAAGGCGGTGAGGCTATCCATGGTGAAATTGGACATAGTCAAATCATAGAGAACCCTTCCTACCCCTCACCATATCTTCTCTTGCATGAGGATAGCTTTTCAAAGCATCTTTCTCATGAGATCTCACCGATTCATTTATCTTTCAATTTATGATCGAAAGATTCTTCCAAATTGAGTAATCTAATTGTTGAAGCTGAAAAATATGGCGAAACCTGCAACAGAGATGGCTACCATCCGGCGAATAGTTTTGAAATCCGCAACAACAACTATCCTAAAATTGTGCATGATCCAGTTCAAGCTTCAAAACACAATTCTACAATCCTGGAAATTTTTTGGACCTTCCAATTAGTCGAGGAACTTCAAGTTTCATTGATGGTTATGTTAGGATCTCGGGACTTTGGTGAGCCCCTTGAACTAAGTCAGATTTGGTTTCCCTCACATAATACTTCTATTTGTATGGTTTCATTTAGTCTAAATATCTTTCTCAAATATGTTTGGCATCTTGGATGTAATTTTTCAAACTCTCGAGATTTTAATTCTAACTGTACTTAAGAATCTCTTTTGGTTCATTCATCTTTATGGAAATCTCTTGCATCAAACTTGGGTTGGGAATGTGCATCTCTCATAGATTCATGGAATTGTGAAGTTGATCCTCAGGGACTATCTTTTCACGAAATAATCATGCTTATCATATTTTACCCTTAATGGTAAGCTCCTATGTATTCTTTTGAATTTGATGTTGCAAATATGTCCTCTCATTGCACGAGAAATCCTCTTTAGTGGTAATGAATGCACAACTTGTCACACGAATCAAGTTATTCTTTGTTCACCACGTCCCAACTAGTCTCATGCATCAATGGTGCTAGCATCCTTTTTAAACTATTTTGATGACTATGATGCTTGTAAAATTTGTCACCAGTTGTAGGAAGGTGGTGTGTAATATTTGGCTCGCAAGGAACTTGGTTCAATTGTTCAGAGCATTCACAAGATTGTTCAAATTGATTTTTCTTCATTTATTACAAATTGGGAATCTGACGCTTCTGTCATCTTGTCTAACCATTTCTCTCCCTTTGGTGACTGTCATTCAACTTATCATTTTCCCATCAACACATTGAATGACATTTTTTTCACACCCCTTGATCTTCATTGTTCAACATCTCTCTATTCAATTTTTTGTCAAGTACTAGCCGAGGCACTTTAGCCTTCGCTAATGGTTGTGGAAGGTCCTCACTGTCTTGACATGACTACTGAGTATGATCAGATATATTTTTCCTCACATGATTCCCATCGTGATCCTACTCTTCTAATTAAAAATTCACCCTTTCCAATATTTTGGGGTTTTCAAGAGGGCCATCGTAAATTTTACGATCCAATCATTGAATGGCTAGAACAATTTTACCTAGAAAGCTCTGTATCAAACACCAAGTTTTGATCTCTCCTCACACTTGGTAAGGAGCTCAATGTAGATGAAGACACATCCACAAGAAGATTTCGAGGTTTTTTTAAAAATTACATTCATCGAAAGGGTAAGCATGTATATTAGATGAAAGTAGTGGTTGTGACACACCTTTCTACCCATAGGCAAGACATTCCTTTCCTTGTGCAAGTATTTAAGGCTTTTATATCTTTAGTTGCACATCACTTTATATCTATTTTAATTGTTCATATCTTTGTGGATGTAGGTCAGGAATGACTACAGTGGCTTAAGTGGAAATTTCATTACATGTGACCCTGACCTTCTAGCTATTAGGTTAGGAGTAGGAGTAGATGCGTCATAGTTTTAACTTTCTTGCACTCATTCCCTATAGTTTATCCTTGTTTTATTATTCTTGTTCTTCATCATCTTTGCTTTAGCCATTTTTTTTTCTTGACTCTTTTTTATGTTTCCTTGTTGAGTGTTTTATTTCTTGCTGAGTTTCTACTTTTGTTTTCATCATGAAAATAAGTGTTGTGCCTAGACCTATTTTGGTTTCTTAGTATGTGTGTGGCCAAACTATAAAGTGTCTTGTGATACTTCATCATTTGTGTAGCCATCTGTTCGTCTTCCTTGCATTGATTACATGTTTTCACTAATGAAGTTCTGACGAAAAATATGATCCTTCCGTAAGGAGATTTTTGGTCCAACCACGAACACATGTCTAGTCTGGAAACCTCATTTGTATACTCAGTTTTTTTGCTTTAGTGTTGTCAAGATTATCCAACTAGTAGAATCGAAGAATGGGAACATCTAAATGAGCAGACCTAAATCATAGGTATCTATACAATTCTCTGAAGGAACAACCTCTTCTACTCCCAATAAATCGAGATCCCTCTTTTGCCTCAAAATAAATAAGTGAAAATGCACAGTTCTCTTTAAATAAATAAATAAAGGTAGAAGAATAGAAAGGCTTTCTATGGAGAGAGGTGAAGCAAGAAAATCCATTGGGTACTGTTCAGGCTCACTGGTAGCAGAGCATGTTAGAAAATTATATATATGGAGCAATGGAACACATAAATATTGCAAAAATATAAACACAAAAAATGCATAAGACAAGAGAGACACAGATATATGTGGTTCACCCAGTTTGGGCTACATCCACAGAGAAATAACTAGTCCTTCTTTTATTATATTATCCAACAAACTGAAGAGATACAACCTACAATAGATCCGCTGTAACACCCTCTTTGCTCTCAATCTCCACTCTCTTCCTCACTCAAAATACAGATATATATAGACACAATACAATTCCCTCATATATAGTGAGGGGTTGCCTTCTAAGGCAAAAAACCCTAAATTAAACATAACTTCTACCATCAGATCATCTGCCTAATGAACGGCCCAGATTGACTAGAAATTACTAGACTTTTTACAAGGCAATTTTGTACATCTATTTTTACTTCGGGGGCCACTGTCCAAACTGTCTATTGGGAATAGTGTCCACTCAGATGCTGCTATTCCCACTAAGACTAGTAGCTATCTTAGAAACAAACAAGTAAAGTCTACTTTCGTTTTCCTTTATGAAAATAGATAAGAGTGGAACAAAGGAGACCAACCTTAGTCTTGTTCTTGATTTCCTTGTTTGATTCCTCTCCTTCTTGATAGATCTTTGCCGCTTCTTCTTCGTCTGTCCAGCTTCAAAGAGCACCTGTGGAATCACAGCAACATACTACTATTGAAGAAAAAAGATCTATATTCATAAATAACATAGGACCAGATGTGTGTTAACCATACAAATGCATATATAATGAAACATACAAGAATATGGAGGACAACTTGAATAGATTTATTAAGATCAAAAGTAGCAAGAGGATTACAACCATATGTTCTGACCCAGCATCATCCTCCAGCAGGAAAGCCCTTCTTCACCTCAAGTAAAGCTTAGATCACCCAACACTATGAAGTTAGACCAAAAAACCAACAACACTTCTCTACAAGATACAAGATTCCCGCCCTCGGATCTCTGTGATGAGGGATCCATATATAGATGATTGTAGGGAGGTGAGTAATCTTTTGGGGTCTTGATTAGTGTCCTCTCTCTGATAATTCTTAATTCCACCTGGAGAATGATGATCTCTTACTCATCCTTGGTCGAAAACAGAGAGGCAAGTGTCAGAGGGGAAGCTTTTAGAAGATTCCATGATCTTCCACCTCGCAATTTGTCCCTGCCATTTGTCCATTCCTGACCATCACACCCTATAGAGATGCCATTCAGTATGCATCACACCCTTTACACTGGGAAGGTGATATGCATCGCACCTTCTGCACTGGGTTTTCAGTATGGTCCAGTTTTGACCATTTATGAGCAGTTTTTAGTGGAGAACTTCTTGGAGATGATGTAATCAGGTGACCTTGTTCCTTTAGGCAGTGAAGCAACACTTTTAGGGACTTAGGAGCCCTTAGTTTATGGACATTTATGATTGGGGTTGAAGTGCCCAAAAATGTCTATAACAGTTGCCCCCTAAAGCATGAGGTCCTTAATCTTTTGATGTCGGTTGAAATGCTTTACCATGAGGATCCGAAGTTTTTTCGAGCTAGGAGGCAACCTATAATAAGATACAATACAATACATTATCTTGACAACGTTTTTCATGATCTAGCTGAGGCAGGCATTCCTGTGCTTAAATTTATAAATTCATTTTCGTGTACATAGGACAGACGATCATCTTTGTAGCAAACTGATGATTCAGACTCATCATCCTTTGATTTGGATGATCGTCTGTTCGGCAATGATGTACATTTGATGTCTTTATATTCCTGAATATACAACAGCCCGGATGGATGAAACTAGATCTGGGGTCTTCAAAACTCGTTCAATCTTCACTGGGAGTACAAGTCGATCCATGTGAAAAATGTTTTGGAGTCGAACATGGAAAGACATCGCCTGATTAACAGCCAATGATGTAAGTTGTTAACAGGCGCGAGAGGAATCACTAATAATGACAATGACCCTCAAGGTACTATAGTACAATTCATGCGGTGTGAAAAAGGACCTGGAGCCAAACACCACGCAAAATCTCTCGGTCGAAGGCCATTGATGTAAACTTGTCACCGAAAGTGAGAAACTTGCCATTGTGGCATGCAAGCTTCAAAGTACTGAAAGGGTTGTTCCTAGGTCGACTTCTTGGATAATGAGCTGATGTCGACAAGAAGTGACTCGTCGCAAGAGGGCCTTAATGAATCCCACATCAATGACACGGAGCGAAGCAAATGATTTTGGAGGTGAAAATAATCTGACGATACAGGGTTCAGGGTGGTGGTCATGAAGGAATGGAGCATGAATGTATTGCAGTGGGTGAGACACACGCGAATTGTCTGAATGACTTCTCTTGAACATATCGGTGACACTGATGATGGATTGGTAGCGTTAACCCCAAATATGGATGGTGTGACGGACCAATGGTAATGACCAGTGAATGGAACAACCCAACCCGGCTTGGATGCGGAAGGAAAGTGTCATGTTCAAGAGCAACTTGCTACCAATAAAGCTTTTTCAAGTTTTCTTCCCAATTTTCCCCAGTCCTTGCTGACCAGTACCTCTTTATTTTTTTCAAGCTTGAGGAGGATAACATATGCTTGTTCTATAATCCACCCTTCGGGCGAACTTGTCACTATATTTTAACGAGCCTAGCGACAGTGAAACTCGTTCTCGTCCATTTGGACGAGTTTGTTGCTATTCGGTTTTAACGAGTTTAACAACAAAGATAACTCGGTCCTTTTCAATTTTAGAGAGTCTAAAAGGGATGGCAAGGAGACTCCGAAGATTCTTTTTCGTCATATAATCCCTTAAGTCTGAAAAAGTGTAAAATAATACGAAAGGGATGAATTTTCGATAGTTTTAATGAGCCGAACAAGACAGGCGCTCGATCTTTTTGTGTAATAATCCCTCATATCCAAAAGGATTAAAATCTAGAGGAGGGATAGCACTTCCAATGATTTGAACAAGCCAGAGAGGCTAATCGCTCAGCAATCTTTTCATATTTTACAAGTCAGTTGAAAAGAGATTAAAGGAGACTCGTTTTTGAGGAATGAGTGATGATTTCGGGTAGCAGCTGATTCCAGGTAAGGTTTGGAATTTTCCAATCATGGTAGTGTCACAAGGATGGCTAGTAGAATCACTCTTCACAGATGTTCTTCAAAAGGGTAAACAATCATATGGAGGTGAATGATCGGCTAAAAATAGAGTGGAGGTGATGATGAGAACACGACCAAGGCTCAAAAGCTGGCGATAAGGCATTCACAGTGGTTATTTACCCATTCATTTTTTTAATGAGCTTAAACTCTCAGGGAAACATTTGCTCATGGCTTATGTTTATTTTTTAACGAACTTGAACTATGCGCTAAAACTACTCGTGGTGGGTTTATTTTTTAATGAGCTTGAACCCTGCGGTAACACTACTCGCCAGTCGTATAATAAGGATGTCTCATTCAAGATGCCATTTTTTATGGCTCTTGCACCTTTTGTAAGCTTTTCCCCGGATCCTTTATTTATGCAAGCTAGGAAACAACCAGCGTTACGGGTTTAAAGGGTTAGAGGTCCTACAAATTTAAAAAATAAATGGTCGCTCTTCGCTTGCATGCGGAAAGGTTTGCATGCCCCCAGGTATTGCGACAAATTCCCAGGTTCCCATGAAAGTTCCATCCACGTAGCAGATAAAATGCTTCCTTGGTGATGTCTACCAAAATAGACAAAGGTGAGTGAGTTCCATCCGCGTAGCAGATAAAATGCTTCCTTGGCAATGTCTACCAAAATAGACAAAGGTGAGTGGCGGAGACGCTTTTACTCACATAACTTTAATGAAGGTACCTTATTCCAGCCTAATCCGATTTTCCTGTGAGGACGGGTATGTCAGACTAGTCATATATCCACCACAGAAACCTACTCTATACCCAAGGTTTTCCTGTCGAAACAGACCAAGGTGCATGCCCCATGGGTTTCAGTCACATCCTCCTGAATCACTCGCACTCATCAGGTGGACGGACTGGAGATCGATGAGACATTCCTTGCGTGAAAAGACCATTTAGGGATGGCATTTGACTATTTGCGATGTGTGAAATAGGGAATGACATTTGGTCTATGAGCTTGACCATTCTGCCTTCGTTCGGAAAACACAATACTCTAAAGAGTGAGGAGACGATGGCTCCCATGCAATAAGTATAGTCACACCCAAGGAGTAAATTATAATCCAAGGGTCCTTGAACTACCATCACATTCATGTGAACAATTTTCCTTCGCAAAGTAATGGGCGCATTTGGAAGGATCCCTTATGGTCGACTGGTTCCTTTGTCAAAGCCTGTCAGATTTCTCATTTCAGGCAAAAGCGATGGCGAACCAAGCGCTTTCCAAGAAATTGAGGAAAGGATACTCACAGAAGCCCCTTCAGCAATGATGGTACCAGCCATGACCATTCTGTAATCTTGTACAATGATTCTGAATGGTACACTAGCTGGTAAGCGCAGTATGCCTAGTAGATTGCAGTCGAAGGAAACAAGTAGGTAGCTTGGTGGTGGGACCGAGTAAATGGCCAGATATGACTTTGATGAACTTCCTTCCTGCGATAAAGGAACGGGTGTACTGCCCCCAAGTTCATTGGAGTCTGTGTTTATGAAAAGAATTTGAACGGTGTCATTCTCTTTCTCTTCAGTGATGGTATCATTCGAAGATGAACACTATGAAGGCAAAACCGGGTCAACTGTTGTCTCGACCTTTTGACTTTCATCTGGTATGGATTCAGAGGGTTCATTTTCAATGATAAACACTTCGGCCGACCATAATGATGGGCCAGCCAGATTTTCAACTAGTGGTTGACTTGGCAAGAGTTTTTTATATCGAGGAGGGAGCCGTAGCGGTGAAGTAGGACAGTCATCCAAAGCTCTTTTAGCTTCATCAAGGAAGGGACAATGGTGGATGGTGTGATTGCCTTCACACAATTTACAAGGAAATCTAGGATTCCTTTTCTGTCTAGGTGCTTCACTTTCATTGGTTGATGTTGTGCATTCAACATGATCATCAGAGGTTGACGACACCGGATTGTGCAAACGAGGAGACCAGTCCCTTAAGATCCATGGGATGCAGGGACAATCTCAGTGATAGTGGTCTCCATTGCAAATGACACAAGGAGATTTAGGTTTAGACGGCACGGTGTGAGGATTTTCGCTAGATGACGCTTGGTTGCCCCCTTTCGATTTTGGTTCCTTTTTCTTCTTTTCGTTTTTCTCTTTCTGCTTCTTCTTCTTCTTAGTTACTTGATTTTTAGCTTTATCAGCTTTATCAAGCGAAGAGGAAGGAGGAGAGGGAGAATCAGATGAAGTAGAAGGTTGGTGGGCAACTTTAGTATCATCTAGTTGCTGACTTGACTATTCAGGAATTATGGTATTCTGAACGATAGAGGTAGAGAAGATCCAAACAAGAAAACCAATCGTCAACCCTGGAAGTGACAATGTGGCCATATGGGGTGCACCAACATCTCCCCAAGAGGAGAAGGGACTAGGATTTCCGCCAAGGGGAAATCCTTGGTTGGTAGACTCCATTTTTCTCAACCTAAAGACCAATGAGGGAATTTTTGATGTTATTCCAATTAAAATAAATTTTAGACGCTTTGACACAACTTGTTTTTTCAATTTTAAAGAGTCTAGAAAAAACAAAAGATGACTCTAGTCGCCTTCAATTTTTAGTGAGCCCGAAGTGACAAGTGCTCAGAGGACCTTTTCTTTTAAGGAGTCTGAAAAGGAGAAAAATATACTTCTCTAGAAATCTAGGCAGAGGGGATTACTAAACCAATCACAAAACTACAGAATACTTTTTACGGTTCGGCAGTCAATCTTCCCGAATGTTGTGTTTAGTGCATTGCGATCAATAGGGCGGCAGACATGGCTTCCTAAAGATAAAGGATGCAGCCTATTATGGTCTCCCAATACATACTCGACGGTACGTGGGAGCACAAGTCCGTACTGGCACTTGCCATCTCAGAGTGGAGGAATCACCCAACCAACAATGAAAACAATAGTTACCGGGTTTTACGATGCCGGAATATGTCTCTAGCCTGGACCTATAGATGTTGTGCATTAGGTTCCAAAGCATTGTTAGATTCATTAAATTTATTTTAAGTTGATATTGCTTAAAAATTTGCCTTTCAAGTTCACCATGTGATGTGTATACAATTCCTAAAATGCAGTCTAAGATGATAAACAAACGTTTAATCTTCTTTTGGCAATGAAAATCCTAGCTATTAAGGAAAGAAAGTTGAGAATGTTTCAACAAAGAGAATAGAGCACACACTAAATGCACCGTCCTAAATCAAACCAAGCAATCTAAATGCAAATGCACATGCATGTATTTGTTTTCAGCCTTCTTAATTATGAATGATGATAAGAAAGCTAAGTGCAAATCTGAATTATTTTCAAAGCGACAATACTCAACAAATTTCTTTTCAAAATGAAGTGAAGGTAAGAGAGACACTTTGCAATTTCAAAATGAAAATTTCTTTTCGACACTTTAAAAACTACTAATTCAAATCATATACAATAGTAACTATATAATCGACTATCAAGAACAATGGGATTGTCTCCTATGAATAAAAACGATAGCTACAACACTTTCAGATCAAGAAACGATAGTTCGACTATGCTACTTCTTTGTAAAAGAGAACTGAAAATGGTGCACAATACATAAAAACACTTATAGTTCTTTGCACTATGGAGGTGGAATAATGTAAGAGAAGGGGGTTTTCACAGAGATACGGTGACCATAGATAGCAAAACTCCTGAATAGGACTGAAAATGGTGAGGAAAAAACCAAAGTCTGAAGGTAAAGTTAACCTTCCCCGACCATCGCACCTGTCACACAGTGAATTCAGTATGCAGCGCACCTACTGCACTCAGGAAGTGCGATGTATACAGACTGCCTTGAAGGCATGGTGTGATGGTACCAATGTGAGACTTTGAATGAGTTTTTACTCACAATTTGCAATTCAGTTTAGGGATTTAGGCCGAGTATGTGATGTTCAGTATATGTAAATCACAGGGGCTGATCTAAGGAGGTTACTAGAGCCACCACTTAGGGAAATTAGACTATTTGCAGATCGATTGTTTAATTCATAAACAAAACCTGGAGATAGACTGAAGTAGCATTGATCTACTTTTCATTTGTATAACAAATGCAGTTTGAAGGCTAGATGGCTTGGCTTCAGGCTCTGTCTGTAAGTTTATAAAAGAAACAAAGATAGGCTAACAAATAATCTAGTTGCTCCCCAGCGAAGTCGCCATTTTGTTACTGGGAGTAGTGTCCACTCAGATGTTGTTATTCCCACTAAGACTGGTAACTATCTTAGAAACAAACAAGTAAATTCTACTTTCGTTTTCCTTTATGAAAATAGATAAGAGTGGAACAAAGGAGACCAACCTTAGTCTTACGCTTGATTTCCTTGTTTGATTCCTCTCCTTCTTGATAGAGCTTTTCTGCTTCTTCTTCGTCTTCCCAGCTTCAAAGAGCACCTGCGGAATCACAACAACATACTACTATCAAAGAACAAAGATCTATATTCATGAATAACACAGGACCAGATGTGTGTTAACCATACCAATGCATATATAATGAAACATACAAGAATATGGAGGAAAACTTGAATAGCTTTATTAAGATCAAAAGTAGTAAGAGGATTACAACCATATGTTCTGACCCAGCATCATCCTCCAGCAAGAAAGCCCTTCTTCACCTCAAGTAAAGCTTAGATCACCCAACACTATGAAGTTACAGTAGAAAACCAACAACACTTCTCTACAAGATACAAGATTCCCGCCCCCGGATCTCTGTGATGAGGGATCCATATATAGATGATTGTAGGGAGGTGAGTCATATTTTGGGGTTTTGATTAGTGTCCTCTCTCTGATATTTCTTGATTCCACTTGGAGAATGATGATCTCTTACTCATCCTTGGTCAAAAACAGAGAGGCAAGTGTCAAAGAGGAAGCTTCTGGAAGATTCCATGATCTTCCACCTCGCAATTTGTCCCTGCCATTTGTCCATTCCCGACCATCACTAGGGGCCATTCAGTATGCATCGCAGCCTTTACATTGGGAAGGTGATATGAATCGCACCTTCTGCACTGGGTTTTCAGTATGGTCTAGTTTTGACCATTTATGAGCAGTTTTTAGTGGAGAACTTCTAGGAGATGATGTAATCAACTGACCTTGTTACTTTAGGCAGTGAAGCAACACTTTTAGGGACTTAGGAGCCCTCATTTTGTGGACATTTACGATTGGGGTTGAAGTTCCCAAAAATATCTATAACACAAACCCTCACCGAGGGACCGCTGGCCCCTGGACCCCCAAGCCAGGGGAGATTTACCCCCCCTGCACCCCCCCACGTGGAGGGGTGTACGATCTTCCTAGGGTATACATCTGGATGAGACCCTTGAATATAGAAAATAATCAAGCTCCACAGCCAACAATCTCCCACTTGGAGACTGATTATAGCAACTCCACTGCTACTTCATTTGCTAGACAATGACACCTCTTTGGACCTCATTGTTTCTCATCTTCTTCTTCATACTTGAAGACCAATTGAAACTGAGTAGATTCTCAGTTTCTCCCTGGTTACAGCTTTTGTTAGCATATCTATAGGATTCTAGCTAGTGTGTATCTTTTCTAGCTTCAACTGTCCATCTTCCAATGCTGACCGTATGATATGGTACTTGAGCTGTATATTGTTTAGTCTTGGAATGAAATGTAGAGTTCTTTGCAAGATGTATGGCACTCTGGCTGTCACTGTATAACTTTCCAAACTCCTGCTTCTTACCCAATCCGTCCAAAAACCTTTGTAACCAAATGATTTCTTTACTAGCTTCTGTAGCAGCAACATACTCTACTTCTATTGTTGAAAGTGCAACAACACTTTGGCTTTTTGAAACCCAACTGATAGCTATTCCACCTACAGTAAATACATATCCTATAGTGCTCCTCCTATTATCTCTGTCACCTGCCATATCTACATCAACATATCCCTGTAGAGAAATGTTTGAACCACCAAAGCATAATGATTGATTTGTGGTACCTTTCAAATATCTGAGAATCCATTTCATTGCCATCGAATATTCCTTTCCTGTATTGTTCATGTACCTGCTTACAACTCCCACTGCATGTGCAATATCAGGCCTTGTGCAGACCATTGCATACATTAAGCTTCCAAATGTTGATGCATATGGAACTCTATACATATAATCCATGTCTTCTTGGGTCTTTGGGCACATTTCCTTACTAAGTTTGAGATGGCTAGAAAAAGGTGTACTAACTAGTTTTGCATTGTGCATATTAAATCTTTTCAACACCTTTTGTATGTACTCATTCCGAGACAATGTTAATTTGTGATTTTTCCTGTCTCTAGTTATTCTCATACCAAGGATTTGTTTTGCTGCTCCCAAATCCTTCATTGCAAATGAATTTGCCAATTTTCCTTTGAGCACATTTATTTCTTGCATGTTAGAACCTGCAACAAGCATGTCATCTACATACAATAACAATATAATATAGCTGCCATCATTTTTCTTTTTTAGATAAACACAATCATCAGAGTGACATCTAGTATAATGTTGTTCAGACATAAACCTATAAAATTTTATATATCACTGCCTTGGAGCCTATTTTAAGCCATACAAGCTCTTCTTCAACCTGCACACTAGTTTCTCCTTCCCTTTTACCTCATATCCTTGTGGTTGCTACATATATATCTCTTCCTCC
>APFE031111798.1:12244-108593 GCA_000404065.3 Pinus taeda | reverse complement strand
AAATGAGCAAAAGGAAGCATAAAATATTGAGGAAGAAAACAATGATGAAACTCTAGAGGACGAAGAGTTTGGATTACGTGACATTGTTGATTAAATTTAAGTTATGCTTGGAAATCAAGCTCCTTTTTTGTAACTATTAAGTAGTTATACTTGCAATGTTTTGACTTTGACATTTTATGAGAAGAATATACACTTAATTGAGGTTGTTATGCGTTGAATATTTGCAATATGTGATTTTCGCATTAATTTTTAAGTTAACCATTATTTTTTGAAAAAGAAAGTGATTATTATTATTTTTTGATATGAAATTCATAAAAAAAACTATTATTTAACTATTTTTAGTTAAAATTTTTGTATAAAAATTGTGATTTTCGCATGTCAATTGTAGCAAAAAATTATCAAAACTTGTAGTGTTTTAGTTATATTTATGTTAAAAATGTCTATTTTTATGTCAATTATTAGAAAATATTGTTTTTTAGAAACAATTATTTCTTGTGGATTGAAAAATTAATTACCAATGTATAGATATGTAGAATATTGAAAACTCAAAATATCAACCTTCTTTTTTAAATATGCAAAACAATAAAAACCTCACTACAAAAAAAAAAAAATTAAAATAAAAACAAGAAAATATGAAGAAAAAGATCACTTCAAAAATTATTAAGTTCACAAAATAACTATTTACATGTCATACATTAGAAAATAAAAAAAAAAGTTAAAAAAAAACATTTTAAAAAAAAAGAGACTGGTGCAGAATTACCACGTTTTTAAATCAACATAAGAAACACTACTATCATAAAATGCAATGTACATAAAAAAAAATTATAGTGCCAAAAACTAAGTTTTAAAAAACACATGTGTGTTCTGCATAACCCCTTTTTGAAATCGAGTCACTTTTTTGCTATCTCTACAAAACGGGTAACAGTATGGGTTCCCGTTTCAAAGTTTACATTATTAAGGGTTAGAACATTTCCAATTGTTCTGCATATTCCTACATTAGCCAGAAATCTGATTTCTGTAAGCAATTTGGATGATGTATGTGTAAAAACAGTGTTCGAGAAGGATACCCGCAAGATGGTTTGGGGGCACTGGTATTGATGCGGGGAGATTGGATTGGAGCTTTGTACAAGCTACAAGGTAGAACTATTGTTGAAGGGTGCAACAGTTCTATGGTTCTTGAAAGTGGAGCAAAAAATCTAGTGATCTCTGGAGAGAAGACCATGTTGTGGCATCAAAGGCTTGGACATATTGGAGAAAAGGGCCTTCGAATACTTCATGTAAAGGTATGGGTTAGGAAGGTATGAGTAATAGCTCTCTGGATTTTGATTTCTGTGAAAATTGTGTATATGGGAAGTAGAATCATGTGAGTTTCCCCTCTAGTGGTAAGAGGGCAAAACAGATATTAGAGCTTGTGCACAGTTATGTGTTTGAACCTGTGAAGGTTCCATCACTGGGTAATTTTGTGTACTATGTATCATTTATAGATGACTTCTCAAGGAATACATGGAAATATTTCCTTAAGAAGAAATCTGAAGTCTTTGACATGTTTAAAGAATTTAAGGCTCTGGTGAAAAACCAGACAGAGAAGAAGATAAAGGAGCTAAGGACATATAACGGTGGAGAGTTTTGCAGTACAAACTTTGAAGAATTCTGTAAGAAGTGCGATATATCATGGCAGAATACTACTCCATATACACCTCAACAAAATAGAGTTGCAGAAGGAATGAACAAGACATTGATGGAAAGGGCAAGAAGCATGCTCAGTGGTGCCAGGTTAGGATAAGAATTATGGGCAGAGGCGGTGGATATTGCATGTTACCTAGTCAACAGGTCACCTTCATCAGTGTTGGAGGATAAGACTCCACATGAGGTATGGACTGGTAAGAAACCCTCTTTTTCACATCTTAGGGTATTTGGATATGATGCATATGTACATGTTCCAAATGAGAAATGAACCAAGTTGGATAGTAAATCTAAAAGTGCATCTTTATTGGGTATAAGGATGCTTTAAAGGGTTATAATCTTTGGAACTCAGTAACAAGGAAGGTTGTGTATAGCCGAGATGTGGTGTTCATAGAGGTGAAAGATGTTATTAAATATGAAGTCCAACCAAAGGAACTTGAGAAGATAGAGTTTGAGCTAAAGGAGGAAGAATCAGACTCTACAACAGAGGAGGAATCAGAAGATGAAGATCCACAAGCTCCAGCTGTGAGAAGATCAGTTCGCGAAAGAAGGCAGCGAGAAAGGTATAGTCCATATGCTTTCTGTTCAAATTTTGCTTTGCTTGTTACTGATGATGATCGCAGAATTGTGAAGGAAGTAATGGATTCAAAGGATGGAAAACTCTGGAAAGAGGCCATGGTTGATGAAATGGCATCTTTGCACAAAAATGAGGCTTGGGATCTGGTGGAGTTGTCGGCTGGAGGGAAACCCATTGACAGAAAATGGTTGTTAAAAAAGAAGACAAATGCAGAAGGAAAAGTGGAGAAATACAAAGCTCGATTGGTAGCAAAAGGTTATTCCTAGGTGCTTGGAATTGATTTTGGTGATATTTTTTCACTTGTTGCCAATGTAACTTCTATTAGATTACTTTTATCTGTTGTTGTTGCTTTTGATTTTGAGGTAGAACAAATGGATGTGAAGACAACATTTATTCACGGGGAACTAGAAGAGTCAATCTACATGAAGCAACTTGAAGGCTTTGTGGTGAAGGGTAAGAAAGAACTGGTATGCAAGTTAAAGAAGTCTCTATATTGGTTAAAACAGTCACCAAGGATGTGGTATCAGAAATTTGATACATTTATACAGGGACTTGGCTTCACTAGAAGCAAAGCAAAATCACTGTTGTATTTTTAAATTAATTGGTGACTGTTGTTATTTATCTGGTTCTTGTATGTAGATGATATGTTTCTGGTTGGAATGATGAGAATTATCCAGGAATTGAAGACCCAATTGTCCTCCAAATTCAACATGAAGATCTTGGTTGCTGCAAAATATATTTTGGCATGGAAAATTAAAAAGAGATCGAGCAAAGAGGAAGATCTGGTTAAACCAGAGGAAGTATGTCGGAGATAATACTCAGAGGTTTAATATGCGGATATAAACAGGTGAAAGGTTACTAGTTTCCTGTAGGTGTGAAGTTATCTACTGAACAATGTTCTAAGACACAAGAAGAGGAAGAGACATGTTCGTGTTCCCATATGCAAGTGCATCAGTAGCCTGATGTTGCAATGGTCTGTACTAGACCAGACATTGCACATTGCAGTGGGAGTATTGAGCAGGATTTATGTCAAAACTAGGAAAGGGCAAATGGTAGCAGTGAAGCGGACTTTTTAGGTATTGTGTGGCACTATTTGATTATTGTGATTTTGTGCTACAAAGGAAGAATGGATTAGATAGAGTGGTTGGATATTCATGGGCTTTGTTGATGCAGACTAGGCTGGAGATCTGGATCAGAGAAGATCTACAAGTGGGTATGTGTTTAACCTATTTGGAGGTGCAATCAATTGGATGAGTAAGAAACAATTTGTAGTGGCACTACCAAATATAGAGACAGAATACATGGCAGCCACTCATGCAAGCAAGGAAGCAATTTGGTTGCAGAGATCATTTTCAAGTATGGGGTTAGTACATGGAGCTATAAGGATAGAATGTGATAGCCAAAGTGCAATTTTCTTGGTAAAGAACCCCGCGTATCATTCAAAGACAAAGCACATTGATGTTTAGTATCACTTTGTGAGGGATATGATAGAAGAGAAAAAGGTGTTGTTGGTAAAGGTGGACACTTTAAGGAATATTGCAGATGGATAGACAAAATTTGTGAGCTCTGAGAAGTTCTCTTGGTGTAGAGAGACAATTGGCATTTTAGGGCTAGAAAAATGACTAAGCTCTCTTGTGGCCCCTTATGGAAAGAAAAAAATAAGTGGGAGAATGTTGGACTGTGTTATATTCTTTCCACGACTAGCCCACGTAGTTAACTGGGGGGTTAGAGGGAGGGAGGAGCCCCCTTTCATTACGTCGATTGTGTAGTGGGGGGGATGGGGGGCTCACAGGGGGTTTGAGGAGTATCCACCTATGGTTTTGTACATGATTTTTGTACATGTTTTTGGACATGATGGTTTTTAGTCCATCATATTGGATGTTTCAGGATGTATAAATATGTATTATAACATTGAAAGGAACATAATCAAAAATCAAGCTGGTAGTCCCGGTTTTGGGATCCAGGGGAAAATCTCTGTGTATATGCGTTTTATGTGTTATACTCTCGCATTGTTTATTTTCTGTGTTTTAGAATTCGTATGCAAGAAATTTCTATATGGGGTTAAAACCTACATGATCACTATACTTGAGGACCTTAAGGACTAGTTCTAATGTGAATCTTTCTTTGATACCATGTATAAATTTCTACAAATCTACCTCTGATACCATGTAGAAATTATGATGTAGATTTGCAACTACTCATGAATTTTTAAGAAAAATCACAAGACACAAACTTACTCTACTTCTATGCAGACATTAATTCACAATTTAGAACAAAAATCTTAGACATGCAATAAGAAAATGCACACATGCAAATAGTATTTTTCCCGGGGAAAGAAAACTTCTAAAAACCCCAATGTATTCTTGCATTGATCTGATGAATAGTGGTGTATTACAATTGCTTTCCTCAATTGAGAAAAATCGACAAGTGCATAACTGGTGTGCACCAGTATTGCAACAATAATGTTGCAACTCTTGGGCTTCCTACTTTACTTTTATCAACCTGGTAGTTCATAACAAACTTGTAAGCGACGGTGCTGTATGCAAAAGTACTAGTTCTTACTGCAGGTTGTCACTTGATTAGGTGGTGCAAGATTACTAGGAGCTCAAGCCAACTTTTATGGATTCCAGAAGAAGCTCTATATGTGATGAAATAAACGAAATCTTACTCTACAGAGGCTACTCTATTTGCAAAAAGGAAAAGAAGACTGATGTAAAGCAAACCTAGCAAAATATACTTAATCGACTAATCCTACTTTTGTAGAAAGAGAGATGAAAAACCATGAAATGAATGCCATTACCTACTCAGGAAGTAAACAACATCTACTCAAGCTAATTCTAGAAGTAAATGAGCAAAAAAACATATTTTTGGATTTTTATGTATTTTTATGTGAAATTGTCATACATGTGATTTATTTGTTTGTGAATGTGGCAGTGATTAGGTAGCGATGGAGGGTGACTTTGGGATTTGCAGAGGTGTAGGATAGTTTGGATGGGTCTTAGGAGGTTCTAGGTGGCATTTTGGAGGCTTTTCCTGCAATCATATTTCAAAAAGAAACCTATAGGAAAATATACATGAGACTGCATGGGATCTACAAGAGGTCTATAGGAGGTCTACAGGAGGATTCCAAGAGCATTTTTGGAGGGTTTGAAGGTAGGAAAGCCAGTGGAAAGGATAGCTGAAGGCTAAAGTGATGTGTTAAGGTGTCTAGGGTCCATCAAGAATGATTAGGAGAGAAAACTATGGTCGTATTTGTTCAAGGAAAGAGAGGAAAGTCTATGAGAAAAGTGCATAAAACTAAGGCAGATTTGTGAGGAACTTTGGGTGACCTATGGAACATAGATCAAAGAGAGATGGTGATGGCTGATTGGCTAAATTTTTGTGAGGAAAGATTTGTTGTAAGAGAACTGAAAATCAAATAATAAGGTTAAGCATGCAAGGAAACTAGATACATAAAAAACCAAAATTTTGCATCAAGCTAATCTAAACTCTGATCTAGCAAAGTAAATGTTGAGAAATGCTACAATGAGAGAAAGCATGGAAGGAAACTTATTGCAAGATAGAAATGAGCATGGTGAAAGAGATCTGAAGCAAAGCATTAACCTTCTAGCAAACTGCAACACTAGAAATCCTTTGGAGAAGGCAAATCTGTGTTTTTTGTGGCAGCAAGAGGGTCTTGGCCTTAGTTCATGGTTCCAAAGGGAGGAAAGGAGGACAAGGCTCTGTTGATGGCTTTTTGTATCTTCTTTATATCACTGTTCGACCTGCTATAGAAAACTCAAATGGAAACAACCTTCTAAACCACCAAAAGCAACCTATTCTTAACCAAGAAAGAGATTTATCTAACAACAACTAATCCATAAACTAAAACAAAGAATATGAATACAAACAAGAGGAGCTTCGCTGCTTAGATTGGGCCCTAACCGAAGAGCTTCAGCCCTCTAAGGTAAATTAGTGCTAGCCCAAAAAGGATCTCATCTTTATTATCAAAATAATAATATGATTACATGAAACTGTCAACAAAGGTAAGCTCGAAGTTGGGTAGAGCAAAGCTGCAACAAAAATTCAAAAATTTGACTAACTTCCTAATGAAGCCCTAGGCCTATATACTTATACAACTGAAGCTCCCAACAAATTCCTTAAAATCAGGGATGCTTGGCTCCCAAAACTTGAGATAAAGAGAAGTTATCCTCCACTTGCTTGGCTGCCTCCTAGTGCATTGATGTGGCCGTTTGTGCTCCGAGCTGCATGATGGAGAATTTGAAGTGGGGAGTCATAAATGAGGGGGATACCCTCCTATAAATCCTCTCCCTTGTCTTCTTCGAATATTCGCTACCAATTGTCCATTAAATCTTTGAATTTGTCTCCAAAATTCAACAAAAATCTGCATTAAACGCATATTAGACTCCATGGCATAATAACCAACCCAACTCACTCCATAAGCATAAATATAATAAAAAAACATGCAATAAGCTAAGGGAATAGTTGATTAAACTATGTTAGGAGGCAAAATGAGCCCATATAATTACCCATTTATGGGGCTCTTCATCACCCCCTACTGAAGGTGTTGCTCATCCTCTAAGCAAATTTATCCATCTCCTCATCTTTGATGGCCCTGATGGCCTCCCTGACATCCCATGCTTCTAATGTGAGGTCCTCTTCTTTTTCATGGAATTTTGCCTTTATGTCCACCTCTTCCCACTGATGTTCTTCTTCTTCTTCTTTTCTACCTTCTAGCAGGCCTAGCAACAGTGGGGGACTCAATTTGAGGCCAATCCAATTGACCTTCAAATTCTGCATAGAGCGCTTGTACAGTGGCACTCTCCTTAATGGTTCTTTCATCCTTTTTGGAGAGTGATACTCCCTGATCTGCAAACTTTGTGGTAATGTGTTCCACCTCCTCATACAAGCATGAATATAGTCATCCCCACATAATCTTTCCATATCCTCAGAATGTGCAATGGCCTAGGCCTAATCATTGATATACTTACGGGCCATTTGGGGATTATTTGCAAGCAACTAGTGTGTGCTAATGAAAGCCATGGGGTATAATGGCTCAGCTCTGATCATTAAGGAATCATTTTGCTCCTTTATCATCAACTTCCTTATCTCTGCTGCCCTTAATGCCTCATGATTCATCGATGATGCCATGGCCATTAGTTGCAGGTCCCCTAGCCTAGCATTAGTGTCCCACACATTCATATCGGTGAGGGCCATGTTATGCAAATAGAACTGTGCTATTTTTGCCTTGTCTTTTGATGAACTTTGGTCACATAGGTCCACAAACTATCTGTAATCTTGGAAAGGCATTGCGCCTCTCTGTGCCAAAGTATTTATCTAAAACTGCAGCCATTGGTCCTTGAGGTATAATCCATATGATTTTGCCGGTGTTCTGCACTGCAGTGCCTCCATAGACAAGCTGGCCATGCATGCCAATTGTGTCTCTTTTTCTTGCAACTATCTTCTTAGCAACTCATTTTCTGTTTCCAAGAGAGTTCTTGTGATTGTCTCTCTATGTCTTCCAGCACTTAACTCCCTGTTTTTTTCTCTGAGGTTGTTCTCCATGTGGCCAATATCTTCTACCCCCTTGGATTTGGCGATTTGCATCCATCTATGGCTCCTTATTCTTTGTTTCTCCAACTCAAAGAAACGTGGGATTGAAAATTTCTATGGAATGATTCTTCCCCCCTAAAGAAGATTGTAGTAAGAGCCCAAACTATGTTGGGGGCAAGGTTCTTATGCCTCTGTAGATTCCTCCTTCCCCTTTCGCTATTCTTTTACCATCTTCTCAAGTTTTTCAGTCTCCTGTAGCTTTGTCAGGGTCTCCTGTAGAATAGTTTGTGCCTCGTATAGAACTGTTTTTGAGTCCTGTAGTTGCACTCTTTCCTTCCAGGTGGAAGATCTAGGAGTTCCTCTTTCATATGTGATGGGGATTTTAGAGGGAGATTCTTCCCCTTTGATAGTGGGTGTGATCTGAAAATCACCCTATGAGTGATCTCAGTTAAAGATTTATTAAATGAAGGTATTATAGACTCATGTGGTGGTGTGTCTCCATGTTAGTTTAGGAAACGGATCGATCAGATTGAAAAATACATAGACATTGGAAAATGGAAAAAAGCAGAGAAACACAGTAAGAAAATACAAGAACACAAGAAATTAATAAGGAGTTCACCCTATCCTCCAGGGCTACTTCTTCGGTCTATCTTTTAGTGGTGGCCTTCTTTTATTGTGTCTTAAGCAGAGAATTACAATGAAGGAGCTCAATATGAGTCTCCTGAAATAGAATTGATTGGCAGGGTGGTTCTTGGATTCCCCAAGCCACTAGAGTACACAGACTCTTTTCCTTACCAACTTTTGACCTTTCTGGTCTTTAATGGAAGGAGCCCAATGTGGTTCTTAGTCCTGAAAAATCCTCTTAGGGATGGCTTGAACCTCTCAAGCTCTCTGGTGCTCAACGCTGCCTGTGGTCAGCTCGGCCCGTTGTCTTTCTACTTTTTTCTTCACTATCATTTCTTTGTTTTGTCTGTCTTCTTCATTTTTTTCTCTGTATTTGATGATCTTTTGCTTTGTCTATCATGGCTTTAAAGCCATTCGATCTCATGGTTGTTCGATTCTCCTTCCACCTCCATCGGATTGCCTGTTGCAGCTTCGCTTAGAGTTTCGTGTCTTGGCATCATCATCTAGCTCACAGGGAGTGGCCACTTATCCTCCTACAAATTGTGCTATCTTTTTCCTCATTGGCTCGACTCTTCAGTTACATCATGGAGTGAGGCATTTGCCACCTCGCTGATCAAATCGGACGTCAAACTTCTCTTTGTTGTAGCTTAATCCCCTGTCAATTCTGGCTTTCCCATTGGGTGTGATCTCAGCCGTTAGATTTGGAGCCCCCAAATCTGACGCCATTCGCTCATTTTGCGCGGTTGACTCGCCCAACTATTAGCGCGTGATGAGCTACAATTTTCTCTCTCCTTTGCTTGCCATGCGTCGGGTGCTGAGCGGAATCGCTAGGTTTTGGCCAAATCCACTTATCGCCCAAGGGTTTCCCCGATGAATACCATTGTTTTTTGGAGCACGGGTCCCACCTTTAGCCTTCAACACATTTTTCCCCACAGTTCTCTCAATTTCCATGCGACCAAGCGTTCGGGGCCTTTCCATTTCGAGGGGTTTTTCCTAGCGATGTGCGATTAGCGCTAAACATCAGAAACTGCCTCCTTTTCTCTATCCGGGCTTCCCAAGTGCCAGTTTCACCTCCTACATAGTCTCCATGGGCCTTGATTAGCGTTCTTTGACCTAGGTCCTCGTCGTTTCATGCTAGCTACTAATTGTCACTATTTTGAGCTTTTTCTGATGGCTTTGTGCTCTTAGAAGTCAAAGTTTGTCTTAATTTGATTCAGTCATGGTTCTCTGATAATTCTTCATGGATCCAATTCGGATCACGACCTTCCCACTGAAAAAGATTTTGGACCACTAAAAGTTGGTTTTCAAGCATCGACTAAGTGAGGGTATTGTTGACTTACTTGTCCAACCTCAATCCACTTTGCACTGCTCAACTTTGAACCCTTTAGCCCTACTCTAAGGTACTCAACATCTCCTCTACGCGTCGTCCTCACCTTCCTGTCTAGAACTGTGTCTTCCTACAATTCATTAAGATATTTAGGTAGCAGGTCATCAATAGAAGACAATTGACTTTTCTCTTTGGGATCCTCAATAAGAGAGGGTTCAAACAATCTCAAGCAATCTGCATTTACAACTGAGTAGATTGCATATAAGTTGGTAGATCAAGATGAAAATAATTTTCACCAATCTTCTCAAGTATTTTGAAAGGTCCATACCTGATGGGCTTTAGCTTTTTACCTTCACCTTACATCCTATCCTTGCTGATATACAACCAGACTTGGTCACCAACTTGGAAACTATGCTCCATCCGATGCTTGTCATGCCTAGCCTTGTATTTGGCTTGGCTCTTTTCCAGTTGTTCATGTGTTGCTTGGTGGATCTCCTGGATTTCTTCAATAAACCTAGTTTCCCTGTCCACATCACTGTGTCCCTCAACTATGGTATCTTTACCAAAGACAAATGCAAAAGGAGACCTTGGTCTGAAACCAAAATAGGTCTCAAGAGGAGATCTCTGTGTAGAAGAATGTTTTTCTCTGTTGTAAGCATGTTGCACATAACACAAATCTTCATCCCAAAGCTTAGGATGTTTGCTGCAATATCCTCTGAGTAGCTAGATCACTATCCTGTTAACTACTTTTATCTAGCCATCATTTTGTGGATGAAAAGTAATGCTTTTATTCAGTTTGGTGTCCATCAGTTCCCACAGACTTATCCAAAACTTCCCCACAAATCGAGTGTCATGATCAGATACAATGGAAGTGTGTAATCCAAAATGAACCCATACATGTTCAAAGAATAGTTTTGCAGTTTGTTCACCTGTAATATGTTTATTACAAGGTATCAAAATACACATTTTGTTGAACCTATACACAACAACATATAGATAATCATGAGTTTTCCTAGATTTAGGCAGTCCTCCAACAAAATCCATGGAAACACTTTCCCAAGGGTGAGAAGGTACTAGTAATGGAGTGTACAAGCCTAGTTTTTTGTTATTAGGCTTGCTTTTAGCACACATTGTACACCCTCTTACATATCTAGAAACTATCTCATTCATTTTTGGCCAATAACAAAATATTTTCAGTTGTGCAACAATTTTACTTACCCGAAAGTGACCTGATATCAGAGAAGTTTGTGCTTCTCTAATTATCTTTACTCTCTTAGTTTGTGGAATGCAGAGTTTCCCACAATGGTATAAGAGTCGGTCCTTTACATGATAATCCAATTCTTCTACCCATTTTCCTTGACTCAAAGTTGCATAGACATCCTTAAAATCTATATCATGAGAATATTGTTCAATGTAGCTTTCATGTAGGACAACATTATGCTTAAATATAGTAGATGCATTTATAATGGGTCTAGATAACATGTCTGCAACTTTATTGTGTATGCCCTTTTTATATCTGATGACTAAATGAAACTGTTGTAGAAAACCCATCCATCAATAGTGTCTTGATCGCTGCAACTTAGTTTGGGAGTGTAGATATTGAAGTGGTTGATGATCAGTATGTATTATTGCCTCTTTGCCCATTAAGTAATGTTTCCACTTATTCATACTCTAAACTAATGCATACAATTCTTTATCATATGTAGGATAGTTAACTACTGCAGGATTAAAAGTCTCAGAATGATAACATATGGGTTTACCGTGCTATGTCAAGACTACTCCCATGGCATAGTCACTGACATCTATTTGGATCTCAAATGGTCTTTGCAGATCATGCAGTGCTAGTACAGGTGTTGTACTAATCTTTTCTTTCAAGGTGTCGAAGGCTTTTTGATGTTTGCCTCCCCACTAAAACACCTTGTTCAATCTTGTTAAAGCATGTAAGGGAGCTGCAATTGAGGAAAAGTTAGAAATGAATTTCCTCCAATATTGTGCTGCCCCTAAGAAGCTTCTCACTTTTGTAGCAGACTTGGGTTTAGGCCAGTTTACAATGACTGCCACCTTAGAGGGATCTATCTTCAATTCACCACCCCCTATTATATGACCCAAATAATTTAGAGATGTTTTGCCAAATTCACACTTTGAGAGTTTAACATAAAGGTTTTCTCTTTTCAAAACATCTAATGTCTTCTTAACATTCTTTAAGTGTTCTTCCCATGTTTTTCTAAAAATCAGAATGTCATCTAGATACACAATAACAAAATCATCAAGAAAAGGTTTGAGTACATCATTCATTAATCTCATGAAAGTAGCAAGAGCATTAGTTAAGCCAAAAGGCATAACTAGCCACTCACAATCCCTAGTTTGTTTTGAAAGCAGTCTTCCATGCATCTTGTTCTGCCGCTCTGACCTGATCGTATCCACTATGCAAGTCTAGCTTGGTGAAATAAGCAGCTTCCTTCAATTGATCTAAAAGATCATCTATGCGAGGAAGGGGATAATGATTTTTGATTGTTATCTTATTGAGTCCTCGATAATCAATGCACATTCTCCACGAGCCATCTTTCTTTCTCACCAAAATGATTGGTGACCCACATGGTGATGTGCTAGGCCTGATGAACCCCTTCTCGAGCAACTCCTGCACCTGCTTTTCTTGATTTCAACATTCTTTTTAAAGCAGACATCTATACATTCCAAGTGTTAGGCAATGGAAACATCTTGCGTGACAAAAATAATATCATGTACTATTTCCTTTTTGGGTGGCAGACCTTTAGGTTCTTGAAACAAGATATCATACTTTGAAACAACCTTTTCTAAATCAGCTTGTTGTTTAGCATTACAACCCTCAAACACATTGGCTTTATCAGGTTTCTTTTCCTTTACAACCATCAGTAAGAATTGTTTGCATGAATTTATCATTCTTTTCATCTGCCCTGAGTTTATGAGAGTATAATTATTCTTGACCTTATGAGCTCTTACAAAATATTCGATTCCATCTTTAACAAGTATATACTTGTTCTCAGCTCTATAGAAAATAGATTTTCTATCATACAAGTAAGGAATTCCTAAAACAATTCCACATATATCCAAAGGAATTATGTCTAACTCAACCTCATCTACAAATGTTGATCCAAAAGAAAAGTTGAGTTTGCACTATCTAGTCACTTGTAGTTTTGCTTTATCATTCAACCATCCTAATGGGTATGGTTTCTTGTGAGGTATAGTTGACAATCCCAATTTCTTTACAATTGCTTTAGAAATTAAATTTACTTGTGAGCCAATATCAAACAAAGTATCAATCTTTTGATGTTTGAAAATAACTCGAATATGGAAAAGCTCATGTCTTTTTCTCTCATTTTCTTCATTAGTAATAGATTGTGTAGAATTACTAGTAGATGCTTTAGAATTCTTACCTTTTATGCCTGTGGCTACAATGGTTTTTTCATCTCCCAAGTCTGACCCCAAACCTTTCTAAATAGCTGCAACAATCTTCTTCTTCTTGCCCTCGAATTTCTTAGGTCTCAGCTCTGGATGCAGAATCCAACAATGCTCATCATCATGCCCCTCCTTTTTATAGTGAGTGCATGAAGCCTTGCCTTTTTGTGCAGTGTTAGCTTTCCTTGCTTTCCACTTCTGCTTTCTTTTCTCCATGCTCTTGCTTGCAGTGGGTTGGGATGGTCCCACAACTTCTAGATTTCCATTCGTTCCTATAGATTCTAGATGGGTAGCTCGTACAAATACCTCGTCTATACTAGTGGGATTGAACATGAGGATGGTATGCCTCATGTAGCTATGCAGACCACCAATGTACTTCAACAGAGTCTCTCGTGAGTCTAATGAGATTCCTAGAATCAATGCTCTCTTTCTAAATTCTTAAGTGTATCCTTGCACACTTTTCCCTTTCAACTACCGAAGAGTTTGCCAACTCATTATGGCTTGTTAGGCAAATAGATAGAACTTATTTTTTATTGTGGAAACAAATTCGCTCCAGACAGAGATGGTATTACCATGTCTTTTCAGGTCAGCTTGGGTTCTACCTTCCCACCAAACCAAGGCAGTGCCTCGTAGGCGTAAGCTTGCCAGCTAAATCTTGCTCTTGTCTAAGTCGATGTTCTATACTCTACAATAAACATCAATTTGTCTAATCCAATTGCCCAACGGTTCTGCATTTAGCTCTCCATCATATATACGAAAATCAAATTTAACATCTAACTTGATCAAAGATTCTTTCTTTTTATGTACAGGGCTATTAGGAGGTGTGAGGAAGTGCTCCTCTTTCCCTTTTCCTTTTGAGTGGTCATGGAAATGTGATTCATCTTCTCCTTTGTCTTGTTTAGAGCCTAATGAATCTTCATCCTTATGTTTTCTAAAGTCCTTATACATTTCCTCTACCATGGACTTTATGGCTAGGAAACTTTCTATGAATTGAGGGTCTAGACCCACAGGACCTTCCTTTGGCATTGTCTTCTGAGGATAGACTCTCCAAATCTCAAGATTAGTTTCGACCAACTCTTCTTCTCCTAATTTGAGCTTTGATCTAGTGAGCATTCAAAGCTAAACCAACACAAGCTTGTCTAACTTTAAAACCTAAAGCTCTGATACCACATGATATGAAAATCACCCTATGAGTGATCTCAGTTAAAGATTTATTAAATGAAGGTACTATAGACTCATGCTGGTGTGTGTCCATGTTATTAGGCAATGGATCGATCAAATTGCAAAATACACAGACATTGGAAAATAGAAAATAACAGAGAAACACAATAAGAAAATACAAGAACACAACAAATTAATCATGAGTTCACCCTATCCTCCAGGGCTACGTCTCTGGTCCAGCTTTCAATGGTAGCCTTCTTTTATTGTGTCTTAAGCAGAGAATTACAATGAAGGAGCTCAATATGAGTCTCCTAAAATAGAATTGCTTGGCTTGGTGGTTCTTGGATTCCCTAAGCCACTAGAGTACACAAACTCTTTTCCTTACCAGATTTTGACCTTTCTCATCTTTAATGGAAGGAGCCCAATGTGGTGCTCAGTCCTGACAGATCCTCTCAGGGATGGCTTGAACCTCTCAAGCTCTCTAGTGGTCGATGCTGCCTATGGTTAACTTGGCCCTCTATCTTTCTGCTTTTTGCTTCATTGTCTTTTCTTTGTTTTCTTTGTCTTCTTCCTTTTCTTCTCCGTCTTCAATGATCTTCTGCTTTGTCTATTCATGGCTTTAAATCCATTCAATCTCATGGTCGTTCGATTCCCCTTCCACCTCCATCAGATCGCCTACTGCAGCTTCGCTTGGAGTTCCCTGTCTCGGCGTCATCATCAGGCTCATAAGGAGTGCCCACTTGTCCTCATACGAATTGCGCCAACTTTTTCCTCGTTGGTTCCATTCTTTAGTTATGTCGTGGAGTGAGTCATCTACCACCTCGGTGATCAAATCAGACGTCAAAATTCTCTCTGTCATGGCTTAATCCCCTGTCAATTCCGGCTTTCCCATCGGGTGTGATCTTAGCCGTCAGATCTAGAGCCCCTTGATCCGATGCCATTCACTCATTTTGCGCAGTTGACTTCCTCAGCCATTAGCACGCAATGAGATGCGGTTTTCTCTCTCCTCCACTTGCCATGCATCGAGCGCTGAGTGGAATCTCTAGTTTTTGGCCAAATCCGCTTACTACCCAAGGGTGCCCCCGATGAATACCGTCGGTTTTTGGAGCACATGTCTTGCCTTTAGCCTTTGGCGCTTTTTTCCCCAAAATTCTCTCGGAATCCATGAGACCAAGTGCTTGGGGACTTTCCATTTGGAGGGGTTTTATCACACATCAAAAACTAACTCCATTTACTGATCCGGGCTTCCCAGGTGCCAATTTCGCCTCCTACATAGTCTCCATGGGCCTTGATCAACGCACTTTGACCAAGGTCCTTGTCGTTCCACATTGGATGTTAACTGCCACTGTTTAGAGGTTTTTTTGATAGCTCTGTGCTCTTAGAATTTGAAGTTTGTCCTGATTTGATACAATCATGGTTCTCTAATAATTCTTCATGGATCCAATTTAGATTAGGGTGAATCTTCAATTATAATGGACATTGTTGAAGATGGTTATGGTTTTCCTATTTTTATCCTTGTGCTTTTCCGAGCTCTGAAATACATTGATGTCTACCTCTTCCTCTTTTGTTTTGGTTTAATTGGGGTGCTGAGGACAGTGAGGGCAGTTGTTGCCTCTCTCTCTGGGGTCTCAGGAGATACTTCTGTCTTTTTCTCTGTCTCTCCTGGTTTTGTTTCCTTTTGTTCTGTTTTGGTTTCCTCCTCTGTTTTAATTTCCTCATTTTCTGCTTTGGTTTCCTCCTTCTCCCCTTCTTGTTCCTTAGTTTCCTCCCCTTCTCCCCTTTGTTGTTCTTCCTCCTCACTATCAGAAGGACTGAGATCATATGTGAGGGCCTTTATATCATCTTCTTCTGTCATGTTTCTTAAGATTTCCCATGCTATGGGGATTGTGATGGTATGGAGGGCTTCTTCCATTAACATTTTAATTAACCCATGGTGAGCCAACTGATCTGAACCTCCTGCCTTCAACTTAATGCTGGAGTCTATGAGTGACTTCAGGAGAAAATAGGGGACGCTGAGCTTTTGGGATGTTGTAGTGTCCATGCCATATCTCAGCTCATGGAGAAGACTAAAATGGTAGCCATAAACTATGCTATACTTCCTTCCATAGGAAATATATTTGATAATTTGGTAACTAACCTCATCTCAAGGGTAAGGTATGCTTTTCCTTCTAATTCCATTTTTGTCTTCTACAAGATGTTCATTGGGTTAGAAGAAGTTTTTCTTGGCAGAGTTTCCAATTGGATTTTCATCTTTGCTCCAAGGTAATCCAAGAGGAAGGGGTTGTAACCCTACTGATAAATTCTTGGGTGATTTCCATGGAGAGACCTCTAAAAGTAACAGTGGCATGGGTCCTTGAGTAAAGAAAGGACAAACTCCTAAGCCACTTCTTCAACAAACCCTTATAATTTTTCAAAAAATGGCATCCAATTTGCTCTAGTGAAAATGGCTACTACTTCAAGATGTTCATGGATCACGGCTGAATTTGTGGGCTCCTTCCTCATGAATCCCCCTGTTATTGTGCTTATACCCCTTTTGAACACCTAAGGTAGAGATCGAGACAAGAATTTTGAAGAAACAGGAAAACAAAGAAAAACTATGTTTTTTAAATAAAATAGACAGAAATTTTTTATGGAATTCCTCTTCTTCTATGGACTCAATTCCTCCTTAAAGTTATATCATTCTTTGAAGATATTGATAATCAAAGTGGTCATGCATAGAACCTACCTCTTCAAGCTATAAATCGAGCAAAAATCCCATGTTTTCTCCTTAAAAACGACTTACTGCCCCTCCTGTAGAACCTGTTATTGCTCCTGTAGAATGTTGATAGTAGGAGGATGGCTGAAAGTGATGGAGAATTATGGTTTTGAGGCTATGGTGGTGACAGAGAGCTTGTTGTAGCTAAGTGGACGAGGATGGAATGAAAGAAAAGGTGGCCAAGGAGTTTCGAGGAGGAATAGTTATTTCTTCTTTTAGATATTTCCGATGATGGGGTGAGCTAGCAAAAATGTGCATTGCCATATTTGGACCATTGGTCCCCACTGCCTTGTCATCATGCCTCTTTCCCATAATCACTTCCCATCATTGCATCAGATTTTGCATACCCTCCACTACCTGTCCTTTAGATTTTTCTGTGAGTTGACTAGGCACACGTGTGGTGGCATCTTTGGATGAGCGCGGTCAATTGGATGAGGGTGGCCAGTTAACTCGCCATATTTTCTCGTTCAACCCTAACCATCTCATTCACTTATGTATACTTTTCAATTACACAGACGCAACAGAGGAGAGGGTTAGTCACTTACCTGTGAATCGAATGTACGCGCTGTGAGGCATTTTGGTTCTTTTTGTTGCTTTTAGTTGCTGCATACCTATATCTTCCTTGCCGCATGCTCTCTGCTTCCTGATGTGTGGCTTGTTTTATTTGTGTAGGTATCATCTAGCTATATTGAGCTTCAAATGTCCCCTTCAATCCCATGGTTTTACGTTTTTGCTGTTGTGGCTTGATTTTAAGGGGATTAGCTGTTACAAGAATTCCTACAGGAGCTCCTGTCTCTGCTTCTCCCTTTAAAAAATTTAGCTGATTTTTGTGTTGGGAGTTGTGAGGATGACACCAAAGATGAAAATGGAGATGGAGAGGTACTTGGTAAGCTATAGGTGAGATTTGGAGGTGCTGCTCCCTTTATTTTTTGGTTTTTTTTCTAAAAAAATTGGTTTCTATGTTTTTCGACAGGAAGGAAAGAAATTGATGATGATGAGGTGGTGCAGGTGTGGGATGGATGGAAAGGAGGGTGGATAACTGTAGGAGGGCCTACACGCTCTTCATGAAACCTCCCAGCCCCTCAATCTTCTCCTTGGAACCATTTCCGGCTCTCTGTGCTTTCTATAGGAGCCTCTTGTAGAACACACAAGGCCTTTTGTAGAATACCTAGTTTCTGGAAAAAAACATAGTAGGATGGAAGTAAGGTCAGAAATGATTGAGAAGATTATGGAGGAGTTGAAATGGACTCTGTGGCATCTTCTCTTCCTCCCTATGGTCCACCTGTAACCTGCAATGCACATTAAAAGTCAACTTTCTTTTCCTTCTTTTCCCTGTTTTTTTCTTCTCTGCTTTTTCATTTGTTCTTCTCTCTTTTTTTTTTAAAAGACAACTAGGGTGCCTCATGGAGGTTTTCACCCTAATCGCCTGCCCTGGGCACCTCCAAGAGAGGTTTTCACCCAAGGATCTTATTTTCTTTCTTTTTTTTCTTTTTCTTGTCATCACTGGTGTAGGAATTTACAGGATAAGTTCCTCATAAAGAACACCAAAGGACACCGCTCACAAACAGATCACAGATCAATACACCAGTATTTTTGATGTGGTTAAAACCCTCAAAGAGGGAAACATTCCACGGCCTAAGCCAACGCGACCACTTCAGGCAATTTATTAATAAAAGAATGAAATTTTACATAAGATTCTCTCATGAACAGTTAACCTGCAAATGACCCTCCATGCTCTTTAAATAGAGATCATGGACCAATCGGGTGTTAAGCCACAGATCAAGTGTTGGTAATACCGAGGAGAGAATGAATCGTCAGATCACTACATATCGTTACCGTCAGATTGCAAGTTACAGAAGTACATAGTAAAGAAACACACTTTACCTAACTCTACACTAGAACAAGTTATACTTAACTATTTCATATGTGTCGGAATATCCTAACATCTCCCCATAAGAACAACTTGGGATAGGATTGAAGGATTTACAAATATGACACAATAGGAGAAGGAAGGAGGCAGTAGAGCCTATCCCCCCTTAGTGAAAACTTCCTGAACTCCAACCATAAATCGAAGTTTAGTAAACTTCTCCTCTGTGAGAGCCTTTGTAAAGATGTCTGCAACTTGATCATCTGTTGAACAATATTGCACTTCAAGAACATGGTCATGAATGAGCTTTCTGATGAAGTGCATGTGAAGTTCAATGTGTTTGCTACGCTGATGTTGGACTGGATCTTTGCATAGTTGAATGGCACTTTGATTATCACACCAAAGTGTAGTCGGATGCTGCTTCTGAAAGCCAAACTCTGATAGGATCTGACGAAGCCACAAGGCTTCCTTACTAGCTTCTACGACACCACGATACTCTGCTTCTGCTGAAGAAAGAGAAATGGCACCTTGTTTCTTGCAAGCCCATGTAATAGGTCCTGAACCAAGAGTGAACACATAACCTCGAGTAGACTTCCAATCATCAGGGTCACCAGTCCAATCGGAATCAGTGAAACCAACCAATAGAGAAGATGCTTCTGCACCGTAATGAATTCCAAACTGAACTATACCTCGAACATAACGAGGTATTCTTTTAGGTGCTTTCTAATGACTTTCGCGTGGGTTTTGCATAAACTGAGCAACAAGGCCAACAACAAAGGAAAGGTCAGGACGAGTATGGGTTAGATACAAAAGTTTTCCTACAAGTTGACGTTGTAAGGTAGCATCAACTTCAGGGGAAGTACAAGTGACCGAAAGTTTGGCTCCAAACTGAAAGGGAGAAGGAGCTAGCTTACAGTCTTCCATGTGAAAATGGCGTAGAAGATCACAGGCATACTTGGATTGGGAAAGGGAAATACCTTCCTTGGATTGCAAGACTTGAAGATCAAGAAAATAATGCAAGTGTCTTAAGTCTATCATTTCAAACTTCTTTTTAAGGCTGGACTTCAAATGGTTGATAAGGTTGGGATCACTACTAGTGAGGATAAGATCATCAACATAAAGAACATGAATGATAAGAGACTTGCCCACTTTCTTGGTGTAGACAGTATTGTCAGAATGACACCTAGAAAAGCAAGATTCTAAAAGAAAGTTATCCATTTTGGCATACCAAGCCCGAGGAGCTTGCTTGAGACCATAAAGGGATTTCTTAAGCCGACATACAAGACTGGAGTTTGTTTTTATAAAGCCAATAGGTTGTTCCATATAGATTTCTTCATGGAAGTACCCATGCAAGAAGGCGGATTTAACATCCATTTGATGGACTTCCCATTTGAAAGAGGCAGCAAGGGAAAGAACAAGGCGGATAGAGTTCAGTTTGGCAATAGGGGAGAAGGTTTCAGTATAGTCAATGCCTTCAACTTGTGAAAAATCCTTAACAGCAAGACGAGCTTTATGTTTATCAACTTTCCCATCTAGTCCATACTTGGTTCTGTAAACCCATTTTCATCTTACAAGTTTTTGTCCCTTTGGTAGAGGAACAAGATCCCATGTATCGTTTGCCAATAATGAATGATATTCTTCAGTCATAGCTGCATCCCAATCTGGATGGCCTGAAGCTTCTACAAAGGTGTCAGGATCATAATTCGCTAAAGCTTGATCCAGTAAAGAAGAGGCTCTATCAAACTGAGAACATCTACGTCGCTAATATGTAGGATCACCGGCAAGATCACCTGTTGCATCCTAAGTAGCATGGACCCATTTTGGAAGTTGAGGAGCTGAAGGAGGATCCTGAGAAGGTGGGGGAGGATTGTCGTCCTTGCTTTCATCATCTGAAGAAGAAATATTTTCAAAAGTAGAAGAGATAGAGAGAGGTGGCACATCCGCCGAACTAGGCTCGTAGGTCGATATATTTTCAGCAAAATTTACATCTCTTTTAATGATTACATTTTTGGACTTAAGTGGAATAAGTCTATATCCTTTGACATCTTTAGAATATCCAACAAAAATACAATTTTCACTCTTAGGTTCTAAAGCCTTATGTTTCTCATCTGGAATATGGGCCCATGCTTCACTTCCCAAAACACGAAAGTGACTTACATCTGGTTTAATTGAGCTCCATGCTTCTTCTGGAGTGATATTCTTTAAACCCTTAGTAGGAGTGTGCTTTATTATGTAATTTTCACAGTTAATTGCTTTTTCCCAATAATTAAGACTAAGTCCTTTAGATTGAAGCATACAATTAGCCATTTCCTTTAAGGTGTGATTCTTCCTTTCAGCTACACCATTTTGTTGTCGAGTATATGGAACAGGATGTTGCATTTGAATTACATTCTCAGTGCAAAAGTTGATGAATTTTTTTTTAACATATTCTTCGCCATTATTAGATCTTAGCTTAAGAATTTAATGTCCATATTGTTTTTCAACAAAGGCCTTAAAGTCCAAGAACATGTTAAATACTTCACTCTTGAGTTTTAAGAAGTATACCCAAGTGTGTCTGGAGAAATCATCAATGAAAGTTAAGAAATACTTATAGCCAGAGAATGAAACAACTGGAAGTGGACCACATAAATCATTATGCACAAGCTATAAAGGGATTGAGGTGTGCCAAGAGGCACGTTTTTCAAAACTGTCCCGATGATGTTTTCCGAGTAGACATCCGGAACAAACACCATCTCTGCAAGATACCATTGGAAGACCTGTCACCATATCTTCTTTACATAGATTTTGAAGGGAGCGATAGTTTAAGTGACCAAATCGGTCATGCCAAAGTTTTCTCACTTCATCATTATGAGCAACAAATACCGAGGGAAGATTTGATGACCCAAAGTTGTGAAACTTATACAACCTTGTAGAATCATCAGTAATGCCAGTAGCTAAAATCTGTCTAGGATCTCTTAGGTCCTTAATTACAACATCGTGAGGTGAAAATTCAATGATTTTACCTTCACCGGAATGAGTTATCTGATATATAGATAGAAGGTTGCAGGATAAGGTTGGAACACATAATACATCATTAAATTGACCATTGTCTATATGAACAGTTCCAGTCCATACAACACTAAGAGATCTATCATCACCAACATATATATTTTTGGTGTTACAATCATTTAAAGAAGAAAACATGGCTTTGTTTTTGGCCATGTGATAAGAAGCTCCAGAATCAATGAGCCACTCATGAGAATGAGAGGAAGAAGATACATTTAGTGCATAGCCAGACCGAGATGCTTGACAACCATATGCAGAAAGTGCCATTCCTGAAGATGAAGTTGAAGTTGAAGAGTGCTCCAAATGGATGTTATGCTTCTTCATTGTTGCTTCCAAGGCTTCCATCTTCTTAAAGCATTTGGATTCTAAGTGCCCATCTCAATTACAAAAGTGGCAATGTCTATCAGTCTTCTTCCCTTTGTTTTTATTTGCCTTATCATTTTGTTGAAATGATTTTTCATTTTGAGGTTGAAATTTCTTAGGACCCTTGTTTGGTTTAGGACCATTCCTTTTAGGATACATCTTCTCAGGATTCTTTGAATTTGGTTGTTGCTGGGTGGCTAACGCTTTCTTAGAAGAGTTTCCAAGATTAAGAAGACAAAGGTGTAAGAGTTTTTCTTGTTCTCTTATTAAAGAATCACAAAAAGAATCAAAGGAAGGGGACTTGTAGTCTTGGGCTTGAGAAATGAAGGCTTCTCTAGTAGAATGGAAGGTGGAAACAAACACATAGTAGGTTGGGCCCAACTTAGTAAGAATAGAATAGATAAGGTTACTATCTTCTTTCTTAACCTTAACACCTTCCAAGAGAAGTCTAAGGGTCTTGAACTTGGAAAACAAATCTTCAATGCAAGAAAAATTATTGGGGTCCAATGTAAGCAACTCATTTTCAAGTTGATGGACTCTAAGTTCATTTTTTATTCCAAAAACTTTAGTAATATGTTTCAATGCTTCATCAGGAGTTTCAAGTTCTGCAATATGGAATCTAAGATCTGGAGAAATAGACATTCCTATCAACCCACATGCTTTATCTTGCTTATTTTCCCATTTAGCTACCTTATCTTCATATTTTGGTTTGGTTTCTTGGCCTGTGGCTATTCTGTAAAGACCTTTACTTCTAAGTAAATCCACAATGTAGGACCACCATTGGAAGTAGTTGGTGCTATCAAGAAAAACTTGGCATGGACTTTCCATTTTAACAGAAACTGAAGCTATATATGCTAAAACTAAGTGTTCCAATGGAATGATATCGAAAAATTAGGCTGGTTCAAAAAAACGGCTTCCGGATGAAGAAGTTATGGCTTTTTGAAGAAAAGTGTATGAAGATGCTGACGAAGGGTGAGAATGTGCGGAAATGAAAAATCCGCCCCCTTTCCAAACTTAATATAATTAGCTCAACAAAAAAGAGACTTGAACTCAAGACCTATACTCTCATAAATTAGCTTTGGACCAAGTGAGCTAAACTAAAAGTTTAAGAGAGAGAGAGGGGGGGTGTTTTTTTTTTAGTCACTGAAGCTTTGGGTTGCGTGCTTGCTTGAGAAAGCTCTTTTTCCCTAGAAAACAAAAAAACACAAAACCCAACACGGACATACAAATACAAACAAGCCTTACGGCTTGAGGTTAGCTTTACCCAGAAACTAAATATTTTCCTCAATGTTTTTTTATTTTCCGAGGTCACACTAAGGCGCAGCGGAAAAGAGCATACACATGAGAAAAATCCTTCCTCTTTGTTTTTGATTTGCCCAGATTGCACAGAGTCGCAGGGCGAATAGTATACGCAGAAATGAAAGGTATAGATCCGGTAATAAAAAAAAAAAGATAAATAAACCAAAATAATAAACAGAGAGAAAATAACTAGAAATTGCAAATAAACACTGTATACCTCCAGATCTTAAAAATGACATAGTTAGGGCTACCAGAAACCTTTTCGCTTGAAACAAAAGGGGTTCTTCACTGGAACAAAAGCTCCTACACAATAGAGCAGTCCTCTCGGCCCGAAAGTTGTCAGAAACAATAGATCTAGGAAACGGCAGTCGGATGCAATTCTACTGGCTTCAGATTTGGATCACCAATGGACGCGGCCCTGAAATAGATCTGATGCCATGTAGGAATTTACAGGGTAATTTCCTCAGAAATAACACCAAAGGAAACCACTCAAAAACAGATCACAGATTAATACACTAGTATTTTTGCCGTGGATAAAACCCTCAAAGAGGGAAACAGTCCACGGCTTGAGCCAACGCGGCCACTTCAGGCAATTTATTAATAAAAGAATGAAATCTTACATAAGCTTTTCTCATGAACAGTTAACCTACAAATGACCCTCCATGCTCTTTAAATAGAGATCATGGACCAATCAGGTGTTAAGCCACGGATCAAGTGTCGGTAATACTGAGGAGAGAATGAACCGTCGGATCACTACATATCGTGACCGTTGGATTGCATATTACAAAAGTACATAGTAAAGAAACACACTTTACGTAACTCTACACTATACCAAGTTATACTTAACTATTTCCTATGTGTTAGAATATCCTAACAACTGGGCCACCTCAAAAGACGTTTTCAACCCAATGATGGGACTCAAGCGCCTCTTGGAGGTTTTCACCTGAGTCCCTTTTTTTTCCTACTTCTTCAGTGACTGGGTGAAGTGGAGGCTAAGACCTGTTCCACTACCATCATTGTCTTATTCAGATCTTCAATGAACTTTTGCTTCTCGAGGGGCTTCTTGTAAATTTTCAACCTATGTCCATTGACAAGCATGGGGATGGTTTCCTCATCAATGGTTCTGATCAGAATTGAACCATTGTCATTGCATTTTTCCACAATGTCTGGTCCCAACCATCTTGTCCTCAGCCTGCCTTTGAAGTCTTTAAACCTTGAGTCATAGAGCAGTGCCCAATATCCCTTTTGGAATTGCTTCTGCTTGATTTTTATGTCATGCCATATCTTCCTTTGAAGCTGAAGTACTTCTATGTGGAGAAGGGCCTACAATCTTTGTTCATCCAATTCATTGAGTTGGAGTAGTCTTTCCCTCTGTGCATGGCTAAGGTCTAGGTCCAGCTGAGCTTCCATTCTTAGTGTACTATACTCAAATTCTATTGACAGCAAAGCCTTCTTCCCATAGACCAGTTCATAGGGTGTGAACCCTGTGGTGGTCTTCCATGTTGTGTTGTAGGCCCAGGTGGCCTCAACTAGTCTATCCACCCAATATTTTTTGTTGTTGCTCACTACCTTGGTTAGAATTCCTTCCAAAGCTCTGTTAGTGACTTCCACCTGCCCATTGGCTTATGGATGGTAAGGGGTGGAAGTCATGTGCTTGATTTTATGATATGTGAGCAGGTCTTCAATCAAATTGGAAGTGAACTGACTACCTTGATCTATGATCAGTTCTATTGGATACCCAAACTTATAAAATATGTTTTCTCTTAAAAACTCGGCTACTTTTTCCTTTGTTGTTGCCTTGATTACTTTTGTTTCTGCCCATTTTTTCAGATAATTGGTGCACACAATGATGTATTGCTTCTATTTTGAAGGAGGGTTGATATGACCCATAAAGTCCATGCTGTCGAGCGATAAAAAGGTGTCTTTTTAACTCCTAATTACCTTCACATTAATTGTCAACCCAGGGACGACTTTTTATTTCAAGAGTGTACTCAGTCTGAGGCGACTATTTACTCAAGAGTAATGCTTTGCAGTATAGTGCTTAAAAGCTAAAAGTAAATGGAAGCTGGAAATAAAATCTAATTGGAACAACAAGAAACTGAAATGTTCTAAACTAAATCATTCACTCAAACAACCATCAATCGAGGATACAATAGCAATAACTCATTCCTCTAGAAATTGATGCAATTGAAATCAAATTGGAACAAGGCAATCAATCTGAGAACGAGGAAGCAGTAACCAATGTTATCTATAGTTAACAACCCTGCATTAAAATAATTAAAAGGAAATAGAATTTAAACTAAAGCTGCTATTGAAAGTAAACTAGGAAAACTCTTTAAAAGCAAACTCTTTGCAATTAATAAACCAAATTGAACAGCAAAAGTAAATGGACAACAAACTTATAATTAAAGGAATTAAACAACAAATCCTATTTAATAAATCTAAACAACAAACTCTAATTAATGGAAATGAACAACAACAAAGCTAAATTAACAACAATCTATAATGAATAGCAAAAACCTTAGTCTAAGGAAATAAATATAGCAATCGTATCCTACAGGAATCTTACTCTAAGAATAAATCGGACAACAAACGGAAATAGAATGGAAACTAATTAGAAATGAAATATAGAACAACGCTTAGAGCCTACGGTGCTGAGATAAGTAATACACACAGTATACAGATATATTAAGGAAAACAGTAATCTGAGTGTGATACTGCAAATATTAATCCTGGTTAGAAAGGGTAATGATTACAATTCATAATGCAACCACAATTTCAATTGAACAACAATCGTATGAAGTATAAACCATAGACAAATACAGTAATACCAGCTTAAGAAGGTTACAACTTGATTACTCTGCAATTAAATAGCGATAGCATTCTGTAGAGAACAACAATGTTATATTAACAACTTTAAAGGAATAGCAATACATTATAAGATCAGAATGCACATTATGACTTTCTTGTTGCAGAGAACGATATATGAGATATAACAGAGCTACAATATAAGGTAACAAAACACACCAGATTACCAATTTAAGCTGATAATACAAACCACACATAAACCAAAAAGATAATATACAACAGTAGAAGCGTACTCCACTAGAGGCTGGACCTTTAGCCGCCAGCGGATGCTGCTGGGTTACTTCAGGATCAATGATGGAATGGCAACCAGATTTATATTAAAATATCAAAGTAGAATTACAGTGGATTACAACAAGAAATATCTCCATCTCTTAGCCATTATCCATTCTCTCTGCCATCCTCAATTCTGAATCTCTAATTCATCCTCAATTCTCCACCAATTTTCCATCCCCATCTCTGATCTCTGTTTTCATTTAAATAGAGAGATCAGAGAGAAGTTACAACAAAGATAATTACAACATGATTTCTATTACAAAAATGGATTGTTTACAACCAATTGATCAGCAAGAAAATATATTTCCATCTATCTTTCAATAAGAGCAAGGCGAATTTGGATTTGCAGCTGAAATTTGGAGGACAGCCGCAACGACAAATCTGAGAAAAGCGTGCTAAAAAAACCCTGTGTTTATCTCAATACAAGCTGAATTTGGGCAAACCGTTCTTTCATTAAGTTAATTGGGTCCGTTTTGGACAAAACCCATTTCTACATTTTCCAAATTCTTCTTCATTTGCTGAGAATCTCAACCGCAAAACTGCCACTTCTTATTCTAGCGAATTTCTGAGTTGGCACATTTAATGGTCAAATCTTCAATCTAGAAATTATCTTGGAGGTTAAAAATGGTGAATAAGTTACAACTAATTTAATGAAACTATCATTGATAAAATCATTCATAATCATCAATTTATTAGAAATAAAGGAAAATAAATAATATTCATTCATAAGAGCATAAATCATTATAAAATAAAATTATATGATAAGCTGTGATTAATAACATAATAAAGAAAAGTAAAAATGGATGAAATAAGTGTTAAAAAGGTGGTCGTATTCATAGCCCAACACACCCCCACATCGAATATATTACATGTCCTCATGCAACAAAAAACTGAATATATTGCAGGTCCTCATGCAACTCAAAGACAAAACCCATGTGTTAACCAAACAATAAAAAATTTGTTCATCCCAGCTCATGAATGGATAGAACAAATGAATCCTTCCTTAATTAATCAATATTCAATTTTAGCAATTTTGATGAAGGCATAACAATGAAGTTGCAGCAAAATATGATATAAGTGACAGAAACTTTCATTAACCATTTTCCCAAAAACTACAAACCAGATTTTGTTGAAATGTTGCAAGTAGATTTGTAATATATGAATGCCTTTATGATCCAAAAATCAGATCATTTTGATGCATGGATCATGAGATATAAACTAAATGGTTGTAGGTGAGAGTGCATGATTTCTGAAATTTTATGAACCAATTTATCTTAAAATTATCTGGGTTTGTGTATTTTAATGATACATCTGTGTTATCCAGAAATCACAAGAAGTGAGTTCATAGTTTTAAAAATATTATGGAAATCAATCTCTGCACTGAAATTGTATGCCTTAAATGAGAAAGAAATAAAAAAAAACATCCATCATGCATAGCAATTCCTCCCCCTCTCTGAAAAATTAGCATGGCCTCATGCGATGCTAGAAAACAAATTGAGGTGATTGCTGCCATTTGTTGAATTCTATGCTTGGAGTAAAACAACATGGAATAAGGGAGGTGTTGAGAATGAATAAGAATAGTAATGGATGATAAAGAATATGAATGACATGGTCATAAGAAAGAAATGAATGAAACACTCCCCCAAACTGAAAAATGATATGCCGCTGAAAAAGGGAAGTGGTAAAGATGTGGAATGAAGGATGATAAATAATGCTCAAAATGGATTTCATTAAATTCTCCTAAATTCGTAATAAATCAGAAAATATGTTATTTTACCTGAAGTTTTACCTCCAAAAAGAAAATCGTGGAATGACATATACGGACTGGCATTTGTTGAAGTTGATGTAAGCAGAGTTGGTGCCGAAAGTGATGCAAAAGGTGGAATCCAGGCAAGCACATCATGTCTGAAGAATTGTTCACGTTCACGAGTTGCTCAAGCCTCTTCGATTAGTTTCAATAGTGTGGTCATGCTGCAAATAGAGTTCTACCCCATACTTGTTGTTCTCCTGTAAACAAATCAGTATTTTGCATACAATGTTCTTGAATCCATAGTGTTAGTTTTGAATAGCAATAGATTAAGATGCATGCAAAAATTTCAATCAAAAAAACTTTTCTATACATGCAAGACTAATATTTTATCAAATCAACAAGTTATGGCAGAGTACAGTAATCATATCGCATGCAATCCCATAATGCATTTTCCCCCCTCCAATTGAAAAGGGATTCCATGACCATAAAGCCTATGAAAGGTGTTATGCTGACGACAAGGCAAGGGAATGAACAATACAATAGTAAATGAAGCAGAGTACACATATCAATGATAGGACAATGAGAGTTATGGTTATAATGAGAGCAGATTGCGTAAAGATAGTTATGAATAAGAGATAGGACGCTTTGGATTGATGATAGGTTATGTGAAAAAATAAAAAGAACAACAATATGCCAAAAATATGCTTTACTGATAGTATTCTAGCTGAAAATGATGCGATTGATCATAAAACAATTTCTCATGCATAAGGTTCAAAATAGGGAAACAATTAAGGAAATAACTTCTCCGATAAAAAGAAAAAAATAAGTAAAGGGTATTATAGTAATAATTGACGATAAGATATAACTTCAATACCATAAGCACAGCCTCTGCTGCCAGCAGGCATCCATAGCCTCGGCAGGGTTGCTTTTTAACCCATATGAGCCAGGATCCTCAATTTATAAATGGAGAATTCCAGTGCTGTTTTACAGAAGAGATCAGTGTGCTGGCATGGTAACCAGATAACCACATTGCCATTCACTAAAAGGTAGCAAAAGTGATCAGGCTAGCTCATGATCAGACCTCTTGTTCCAAGGATAATTTGGCTACCCAATGGATCATAACCCCAGTGTGGTGGCCATAATGGGAATTTCACTTTGTTACAGCCTTATGAACATGGTAGGCTGGCTCGTAATGAGACCCCCTATCCTCCATCTGCGAACAAAATTTTGTTGTTATTACACATATTTATGATAAAAGGAGGGAGGCTCAGTACTCCTTAAGAGTAGGGATGGTGGAAGAAGTTGAACATGTCAATAGAAAAAAATATACCCATAATCTCATTTATTACAGACAGAGAAGATTATAACCAGGAAGGGTAGAACCAGCATGGTATTAAGATGATCAATCAATATCATGTTCAATAGAAAACAATGCAGTAAAGTAGTATATAAATAATTGCGTCATTTTTGAAAAGAATCTATCATCAAGGAGTTGTCTTGTTAAAGGTCATAACGTGAATGATATTAACTCGCTTCAATAGAATCCATAATTCTTGTCCTCATAAAAATAGTGTACTTCATACCATGAAAGGGAATCAATAAAATGTGGTTGAGATGAACTAGGAATAATCCCACAAGAGGAAGTAAGGGTTTCTCTCGAAAATACTCCGAAAGTATTACTTCTTTGAAGGAACAGCAAAAACACTAAAAAAAAGTATTGTTCCTTGTAGGGAACAACAAAGGAAATGGACACCAAAAAGCAAAAATACACACAAAAAATGTGAAAATACAAATGTCGTTCCTTTGGAAAAAGGAACAGCAAAAACTAAAAGTATTGTTCCCTTAAAAAAGGAACAACAAAAATGCAAGTGTCGTTCGTTTAGAAAATGAACAACGAAAATCATAAGTGTCGTTCTTTAGGAAAAGGAATAGCAAATACGCAAGTACTGTTCCTTTGGAAAAGGAACAGCAAAAATGAAAAGTGTCGTTCCTTTGGAAAAGGAACAACAAAAACACAAGTGTCGTTCCTTTGGAAAAGGAACAACAAAAATGAAAAGTGTCGTTCCTTTGGAAAAGGAATAGCAAAAAACGTAAGTGTCATTCCTTTGGAAAAGGGACAACAAAAACACAAGTTTCGTTCCTTTGGAAAAGGAACAGCAGAAACTAAAAGTGTCGTTCCTTTAGAAAAGGAACAACAAAAATGCAAATGTCGTTTCTCTGGAAAAGGAACAACAGAAATGTGAAAGTGTTGTTCCTTCAGAAATGAACAACAAAAATGTGAAAGCGAAGAAGTGTTGTTCCTTTCGAAAGGAACAACAAAACGTGAAAGTGCAGAAGTGTTGTTCCATTCGAAAAGGAATAGCAAAACGTGAAAGTGCAGAAGTGTTGTTCCATTTGGAAAGGAACAACGAAACGTGAAAGTGCAGAAGTGTTGTTCCATTCGAAAAGGAACAGCAAAACGTGAAAGTACAGAAGTGTTGTTCCATTTCGAAAAGGAACAACAAAACATTCTGCTTCATTTGAAAAGGAACAGCAAAACGTGAAAGTGCAGAAGTGTTGTTCCATTTCCAAAGGAACAACAAAACGTAAATAAGGAACAACAAAATGGACAATCATAAAATGCAAACATGCAAAAAAAAAAAATTAGTTGTTCATGGCATTGATGCTGAAGATATGTTACAATTTGAATGAAGCAACGCCTAAAACACAAAATATAAGAGAAATTAGAAAAGAAACAACATTTTATTTAGAAAAACAGTATGTAAATAAGTAAATTAAGTTACAACAACTATGATATTATGTAAAAAAAATTGATCTCTTTGAAAAATGTTTTCACAGCAGCGATAAGACATGAATCTTCAAATGGAAATCAATTCTTCATTTCTTCTATTATGAATCCATTGGGTAATGAGTTAGATAAAATTCCTTTGTTTCATTAAAATTTCTTTCAAGAATCACTTGTCCATAAATTGACCTTCTTTTTCTCCTAGGACTTGCAAAAAACGAGTATCTACCTGCAATAAAATATTAAATCATGGAGAAATAGAGGTGCGCGGGCTCCCCTAATCCAAGAATTATGCAAAAAACTAACACGTAGTTACTCTGTAGAACAAATCCACGGAGAAAATAACAAAGTAAGATTTATTTGTCATTTGCAGGAGAGGAGTGGCCAATCATGCTAACCTGCAGTGTTTTAATCACAACTTCTTTGTTTTTCATCCAAATTGAGTGATTCTAAAGCCAGATGAGAGATAATTCAAAGTTGTATCTCCAATAGAAATAGGTTTTAAAATTTCAATGATATGATATGTCAATTTTAGTTAAAAAAACCTGCATAACAAAGTAATTTTTGATTACCCAGCTTAAACCAACAGTTGATATTTCAAGCATAAATTTTTTGTTTGATGTTATATTCGAATGATTCAAATAGGAAATGAAATTATATTAATTTATTTATTTCCAATAGAAACAGGTTTTGAATAAAAGAATAATTGATAGGTCAAATACTATAAGGAACAGCGAGAAAAACAGAGTTTTAAGGGTGCTGATTTATGATAGACAGTCGGTATTTTGATCATAACTTCCCCATATGATATCTAAACTGAGTTATTCTAATTGCATTATAAACCCGATTCATAGGGGACTCTACCATAGAAATAGGTTTCAAAAATTCATTTACTTAGGCCTCCAAAAATCGACTGTTCCAACTCTGTTCTTGAGCTTCCTGCTGGACACCCCGTCAATGTTTTGTTTCTAACTTTTTCATTTCAAATCCAAATTGAGTGATTCAAATTGGATTGGAAAGTATACATAAAGGGATACTTAGGATAGAAACAAGTTTTAAAAATATTTCATTTTGATCCCTCAAAACATGACTGTCCCGATTATTTTTTGCAGAAATTTCATCAAGCCCACAAGCCAAAAAAATGATATTCAAGCATTTTTTCTATATGGATGATAAAAATGAATATAGGTGTTTTTAGAACTATTATTTCCATTATGATTCATCTGCATACACAAATGAATTGAAACATTTATCACCGATGTTGATTTCGATAGCGTGTTGCAACAACTAGTTTTACATAAAAAAAAATGCATTTATTTATTCCCTTATTTATTTTATTTTATACACTAAGGGTGGGAAGAGTGGGAAAATTTGGTAGTTCAATGTTGTAAGCATGTTGTACTGATTTATTATGGTGAGGGTGTAGAATTAGTTGAGCAGGAAATTGAGTACAAAATGGAGCATTTTGATGATGTGGTTGATTGGGTTGTGTGAATGGTTTTGATGGGCAAGCAAGATGTTGTGGAAGAGATGGTAGAGAATATGGAGAATGTTCTTGTGCTACAAGATGAGGGAGAGTAGTCATGCAATCATAAGATGAACCATGCCAGACTTGTAGACAAGATTGATGGTTATATTGACATGGTTGCCCTAACACATTAGTATTCCATAATGGATTATGCAAGTAAGAGAATGAAGAGGAAGTGTTTTGAACCATACCTATTGACCTTGTTGCAGCTTCCCCATTTCTTTTATATGCCACTTCCAAATTAGATAAGGAAGAACAACCATCTATAGTATTGGTCATGAGTGAAAAACACTTCATCAAATTCTTGATTTTTATGAACCTACAAAACATCCAATTTTGCATTTAGAGAGCTAATAAAATCAACTTTAAAATTTTCAAATAAAGCATTGATTTCAGCTCTTATGTCTCCTATTCTTGTAGCAGATTTGGAAAGGAAAGAACAAACATCTCTAGAATTCTTACCAGCCTTGGAGATTCCTCTTGAATACCTTATGCACAATTCACAAACATCATCATATGACAATTGAAAAACATCACCTTTTCCTATCATATTTAAGAGTTCTAAAAATTTATCTTTGATTCCTTTAAGGAGTGTTTTTAATATCTCTTTCTCCAAATGCTTATATTTTGATTTTTGAATGTTGTAATGAAATCAATCTACATAGTCCTCCAAGCTTTCATCTTCCCCTTGTATCATATTGAGAATATCTTCATTGGCCTTGCAATAGTCTTGGTACTTCTTCAAGAATATGTTCTTCATGTCCTCCCATGTTTGGATGCAGTTCCCACCTAGGCTCATGAACCATTGGAGAGCTGCTCCTTTTAGAGTAAGAGGAAACACTTTCAATCTTTTATCATTAGTACAATAATCATATCCTCTACAAAGTATTTCAAACTCAAATAAAAATGTATATGGATCTTCATTTGTCAAGCAATGAAAATTTGGTAGAGATGGGGAAATTATGTGCATTTGTGTCACTCCTCCTAGATCTTTGATAGGAAATTCAAAAGTAGAAATGTGAGCCATTTCTTACCATAATATAAAATGTTCTTGATGTGTTTATTTGAGGCTCCTCCTTCAAATGTTCCTGTCAATTGGTTAGTGAAATGGGTGGTGCTTACATCACCACTTGAGAAAAATCATGAGATTTGATTTTCAAAATTTCTATTTTTGTTTTAGTCATTCACACAAAAATTCAAACATTTACCCTCGGTTTTTTAACAGTTCTTTTGGAAAGCGGTTGGGGGAGCAGGTCTTTTACATGCTCTTGCATGCAGGTTCTTACCTTCCGTTTTTAATACCCAATTATTTCCTAACAGGCACTCATTAGATGCACACTACCTTTTAGAAATGGCTACACTCTCCCCGGCAACGGCGCCAAAATGTCGAGTGATAAAAAGGTGTCTTTTTAACTCCTAATTACCTTCACATTAATCGTCAACCCAAGGACGACTTTTTATTTCAAGAGTGTACTCAGTCTGAGGCGGCTATTTACTCAAGAGTAATGCTTTGCAGTATAGTGCTTAAAATCCAAAAGTAAATGGAAGATGGAAATAAAATCTAATTGAAACAACAAGAAACTAAAATGTTCTAAACTAAATCATTCACTCAAACAACCATCAATTGAGGATACAGTAGCAATAACTCATTCCTCTAGATATTGATGCAATTGAAATCAAACCGGAACAAGACAATCAATCTGAGAATGAGGAAGCAGTAACCAATGTTCTCTACAGTTGAAAGCCCTGCATTAAAATAATTAAAAGGAAATAGAATTTAAACTAAAGCTGTTATGGAAAGTAAACTAGGAAAACTCTTTAAAAGAAAACTCTTTGTAATTAATCAACCAAACTGAACAACAAAGTAAATGGACAGCAAACTTATAATTAAAGGAATTAAACAACAAGACATATTTAATAAATCTGAACAACAAACTCTAATTAGTGGAAATGAACAGCAACAAAGCTAAATTAACAGCAATTTGTAATCAATAGCAAAAACCTTAGTATAAGGAAATAAATGTAGCAATTGTATCCTACAGGAATTAGGTAACAACCTTTACTCTAAGAATAAATCGGACAAAAAACGGAAATAGAATGGCAACTAATTAGAAATGAAATATAGCACAATGCTTCGAGCCTACGGTGCTAAAATAAATAATACACACAGCATACAGAGATATTAAGAAAAACAATAATCTGAGTCTGATATCGCAAATATTAATCCTGGTTAGAAAGGGTAATGATTACAATTCGTAATGGAACCACAATGTCAATTGAATAGCAATTGTATGAAGTATAAACCATAGGCAAATACAGTAATACCAGCTTAAGAAGATTACAACTTGATTACTCTGCAATTAAACAACGATAGCATTATGTAGGGAACAACAATGTTATATCAACAACTTTAAAGGAATAGCAATATGTTATAAGGTCAGAATGCACATTATGACTTTCTTGTTGCAAAGAATGATATATGAGATATAACAGAGATGCAATATAAGATAACAAAACAAACCAGATTATCGATTCAAGCTGATAATACAAACCACACATAAATCAAAAAGATAATATACAACAGCAACAGCATACTCCACTAGAGGCTGGGCCCTTAGCAGCCAACGGATGTTGTTGGGTTACTTCAGGATCGACGATGGAATGGCGACCAGAATTATATTAAAATATCAAAGCAGAATTACACTAGATTACAACAAGAAATCTCTCCATCTCTCAGCCATTATCCATTCTCTCTGCCATCCTCAATTCTCCACCATTTTTCCATCTTTTTTCCATCCCCATCTCTGATCTCTGTTTTCATTTAAATAGAGAGATCAGAGAGAAGTTACAACAAAGATAATTACAACATGATTTCTATTACAAAATTGGATTTTTTACAACCAATTGATCAACAAAAAAATATATTTCCATCTATCTTTCAATAAGAGCAAGGCGAATTTGGCTTTGCAGCTGAGATTTAGAGGACGGTCACAACGACAAATCTGAGAAAATTGTGCTCAAAGAACCCTGTGTTTCTCTCAATACAAGCTGAAGTTGGGCAAACGATTCTTCATTAAAGTTAATTGGGTCCGTTCAGGACAAAACCCATGTTCCAGATTTCCCAAATTCTTCTTAATTTGCTAAGAATCTCAACCGTAAAACTGTTACTTCTTATTCCAGTGAATTTATGAGTTGGCACATTTAATGGTCAAATATTGAATCTAGAAATTATCTTGGAGGTTAAAAATGGTGAGTAATGTTACAACTAATTTATTGAAACTATCATTGATAAAATCATTCATAATCATAAATTTATTAGAAATAAAGGAGAATAAATAATATTTGTTCATAAGAGCATAAATCATTATAAAATAGAACTATATAATAAACCATGATTAATAACATGATAAAGAAAAGTAAAAATGGATGAAATAAGTGTGAAAAAGGTGGTCTTATTCACGGCCCAACACATGCCCCACTTCTCAAATGGCTCAAATGTTACTTGAGGTTACATGGGCATCTCATCCTTTGGAGTAGGTTTCCCCGTCCTTTGAAACTGATCACTTTGGCTGGTATATCTCCTCACACCTTGATGAAGAGTGGGCCAATAGTAGCCTGCCCGCAATATTTTGAAGGCAGTCCTCTTTGCTGCAAAATGGCCTCCATAAGGCCGTCATGATAGGTCAGGATAATGTCAAAAACTTCCTCCTCCCTAACACATCTTCTCAAGACCTGATATGGGCCAAGTTTTAAGAGATTGCCCCCAATCCAGGTGAAAGGGGTGCTTTTCCTCATTATCTTGCTCTTCTCCTTTGAGGATAGGTGTGTTTGAAACTGTGCTAAAACGAAGTAGTTTGCTATATCAGCAAACCATGGCGAGAGTACTGAGATAGCAAACAGGTGTTCATCTAGCATTTGATCATCCACCATTCCTTCTTCATCTGCAGGCAAATTTACTCTAGACAAAAAGTCAGCAACAATATTTTCTTTACCAGGCTTATCAACAATGGTCAAATCAAACTACTGCAGTAAAAGAAACCATCTAATAATTGGCATTTACATCTAGTTTGTTCATTAAATACGTAATTGCAGCATAATCAGTGTGTACAAAGGTTTGATAGCCTATGATGTAATTTATGAATTTGTTCTAGGAATGCACTACAACTAGGAGTTCCTTCTCAGTTACTCTGTAGTTTAACTCGGCCTTTAACAAATTTTTACTTATAAAGTATATGGCATAAGGTAACTTTTCATTAATTTGTCCTAAGCCTGCTCCTATTGCGTTGTTTGAGGCATATGTGTAAATGTGGAAAGGTAGGGCCCAGTTTGGGCCTTTCAAAATTAGGGTAGTCACAAGTTTTCTTTTCAAGGTATCTAGGGCTTCTTCACAATTTTCAATCCACATGAACTCGACATCTTTTCCTAAAAGACCAAATAATGGAGAGGTTAACTTACTGAAATATTTAATGAATCTTTTGTAATATCCAACTAAGCCTAGGAAACTTCAGAGATCTCTCACCTTTTGAGGAGGTGGGACCCTTTGGATGATGGCAGCTTTGTTGGGGTCCACCTACAATCCTTGTTGAGATATTGCATGACCTAGCATGATCCCTTCAGTAATAAAAAATTCACATTTTTCTGGACTGAGGGGCAAGTTCATTTCAATACACTTGTCCAAGACTTTTCCTAGGTTAGATAAAGCTTCCTGAAAGTTAGAACCATAAAGAGTAAAATCATCCATATATATTTCCACTGCATCATGAACTAGTTCAGAAAATATACTCAATACTGCTCTTTGGAAAGTGGTTGGAGCATTACACAAACCAAAAGGAAGGACCCGATATGCAAAGGTACCCCAAGGACAAGTAAAATTAGTCTTATCTTAGTCTTCTGGGCTGATTTGAATCTGATTGTACCCGCTAAACCCATCTAGGAAGGAGAAAAAAAATTTCCCCGCCAGACCATCTAACACTTGATCTATGAAACGCAAAGGAAAATGGTCCTTTTTAGTGGCTTTGTTCAGTTCCTGATAATCGACACAAATTCTCCACTTACCATTTTTCTTTGGCATTGGTACCAAAGAAAAGACCCATTCATTATCAGAGATGTGGTAGATGAATCCCGCATCAAGTAATTTTTGCAATTCTTCCTTAACAATGTCTTTAAGGACTGGATTCATCCTCCTTTGAGGCTACCTAACTAGTTTGCAATATTCCTTAATGTATATATGATGAGTACATACTGAAGGGTGCACTCCCTTCATCTCCTTATAATTATAGGAGAAGGCATCCAAGTGTTTTCTCAATAAGCTACACAACTCCTTCTCCTGGGAAGTGGATAGGGATGAATTGATTTTCAAGGTTCTTTCTGGGCCGAAATCCATATTCTTAATATGGAGATAGGTTGGGTCGGCCATATAGAGATCAGTTAAGGGATTGTTTTGGGTTTCTTTCACTATGTCCTGTAATGGCAAGGTACTGGGGGGTGGATTCTGAATTAAATTTTCAATGATATCATCCTCATCTTGCAGTTTCCCCCCATGGCGGTTTCTAAGGCACAAAGCAGTGCAAAATAGACTTCATCCTCATCCTCCTCCTCCAACCAGAGAGGTAGATCATTTTCTAGCAAGGGTTGGGTAGGAGGGTATAGGATTAACTACTTGGACATATGCCCATTCTTGATGGTCATGTTCCCAACTCGACAACTGATGTAAGCATCAGAAATAGCCAACCAGGGTGTCCCCAGGGTGAGAGGAAACCCTGTGAGCTTTGCTTCAGTTGGAGAACCAAGAAATCAGTAGGGTACTCCCTAGAATCAATGGAGACCATCACATCTTCCACAATCCCCTCGGGGGTCATGGTGGAGCGGTCTGCTAGCTGTAGTATTGTCGTGGTCTTCCTCAAGGAGCCTTGGAGGTTAAGTTTAAGCATGGTGTCCTTTGCATGGTAAGAGTTGGGTAGGAGGGTATAGGATTAACTACTTGGACATATGCCCATTCTTGATGGTCATGTTCCCAACTCGACAACTGATGTAAGCATCGGAAATAGCCAACCAGGGTGTCCCCAGGGTGAGAGGAAACCCCGTGAGCTTTGCTTCAGTTGGAGAACCAAGAAATCAGTAGGGTACTCCCTAGAATCAATGGAGACCATCACATCTTCCACAATCCCCTCGGGGGTCACGGTGGAGCGGTCTGCTAGCTGTAGTATTGTCGTGGTCTTCCTCAAGGAGCCTTGGAGGTTAAGTTTAAGCATGGTGTCCTTTGCATGGTAGCTCTCAGATCAATCAGGGTGTGTGGGATTATAGTGCCATTGATGTGGACATCAACTACTGGGCTTCCAGGGTCGAGATATTTCAGACAGATTACTTGCCCCAACATCAGCTCAGACAGTTGTCTTATGACATTGATGGTTGGGGCATCTCTCTTGCACCTTCTTGGATGCCTAAAGCACTTCTATTTGATCAACCTATTGTAGATAGGCACATCTTTTATGGCTTGGAGAAGCGGTATCTTCACACAACTATTTCAATTCTCCTAGAAGTTCATTTTCCTCTGGCGTAGGTTGTGCTGTATCGGATAGTCTCTTAGGAAAGGGTGGAATTGCTTTAGGTTCACTTTCCTCTTTATCTTCCTCAACCTCCTTAGGGGGAGGCTAGCTATCTGGGAGGACCTTCCCAGATCGCAAGTTAATCTCTTGAATCTCCATAGCATAAGTTGGGCATGATGGTTCCCCATTATATACTTGTTGAGTCTGTCTGTTGTTTGGGTTCGGGTTTGATTGGGCAGGCATTTGGGGCTGCCTTGGTGGAGCATGAGGCAATGGTTATGGTTGAGTAGGTGGTGGAGGCAAAAGAGTGGGAGGAGAGTTGTACTGGGGACTCCACCCCTGATAAGTTGCATTCCACTGAGGTTGTGGCTGAGCATAGGATTAAAATGAATGAGCAGCTAGTTTGGCATGATACTGAGATAGATAGGACCAAGCAGGAGGTGTGGACCAGGAAGGATGAACAGGAGGGCCCCAAGAAGGTATGGGAGTGACTTGGTTGGGGTTGTAGTATGCCTGGGATGTTCCTTGCATCCCCTGGTAGTATGGTCTAGGTCCATGCGGTCTCCTTTGGTTCATGAAATAGAGTGGTTCGGTGGCTCCTTCGGCTCCCTGGTATACAGCTTTAAGTATGGGCAAGGAAGGGCACTTGTCTATAGAATGATATTCTTCATAGACTGAACAAACTTCTATAGAGTTCAATGGGTATTCATTTCTAGGATGTCGCCTGGTGCACCTAGGACAAAAAATGGTTAAAGCCCTCTCTGCTTCCTCTAGTTTCCTTTTGATATGCAACTTATCCATTTGCATGGCAAGAGTCTGCAGCATCTCACTCTTAAAGTCTTCCAACATGTTCTCGAGTTCACCTTTGATGGACGATTTGGATGAGGAGGCACTCGCTATGGGTTGACTCCCCTTACCTCTCTTTCTTGCTACTCTAGAATGATTTCTAAAGACAATCTTTATGTCCTCATAGGATAGTTGGTAGATTTATCCCCCAGCCAGTAAATGGAGGGTGTCTAGAAGGTCTTCTGGAATTCCGTTGAGCAGGACCAACTTCAGAGATTCAAGGTCAAGTGTACACATGGCCCTTTTGTAACTAAGCTGGAATCTCTCTTCATAATCTTCCAAGGATTCATCACTTCCCATGGTCATTCAGAAGATTTCTTCCCTGGTATCTTTTGACCTACAGAAGTCTTGGTATTTGTTATTAAAGGCCTACTGCATCTGAGCCCAAGTTGTGATGCTATTGCTAGGTAACCCCATGAACCAGCGTAATGCTGCATCCTTGAGAGTAAAAGGAAATAGTTTCAACTTTTGCTCATCTTCTGCATAGTCATAGATTCGACAGATAACAACAAATTCAAACAAAAAGGTGTCAAGATCTTTTGTAGTCAAACCATGGTAGTTAGGTAGGGCTCAAGGGCTTATGTTCTTCATTTGGTGTCCCCATTGGTCTCCCAAATGGGAATGGTACCCTCCACTCTTTTTCCATTCTCCCTAGCATTTTTGTTTTCAGCCATTGTCTCAAGAGAGATGTCTTCTTCTTTTTCTTCCCTTATAGGTTCTTCCAATACGTATCATTGTTACCTAAGGGTTTTTCTTAATTGCAGCCACCGAAGAAGAGAGAAGGTTGGTTGTGTGAAGCAGTGAGGATGTTGGGAAAACATTTTCTGAATTATCTCTATTCCTATGAGGCATGAAAGGAAATATTTTTGGTTGGTTTTGGTTTTTTCCACTGATTGTACCTACAAAACTGAAATTGATTGAACAAAAAAATTGTAACTAACTAAAAATGAACTTGCTTAAATGAAATTGTAGAACTGAAAAGGAAAGCAAATGAAATGCAGAACTGAAAGCAAGAAAATGACGAATCTACTTTTGCTGAAATGGAAATTGCAGAATTGAAAATGAAAGCAGGGAAATGCAGAAACTGAAAGAAACCATTACTCTATTTTTGCTAAAATGGAAATTGAAGAATTGAAAAGGAAAGAAAGGAAATGCAGAAACTGAAAGAAACAACTACTCTACTTTTGTTGAAATAAACTACTTAGCATAATGTTTCAATAGAAAATAGAAGAAAACAGTAATCACGAAATACTTTGATGCTTCCCCGACAATGACACCAAGAAGTGGTGAGCACCAGTATTGCAGCAATAATGTTGCAACTCTTGGGCTTCCTACTTTACTTTTATCAACCCGGTAGTTCGTAACAAACTTGGAAGCGACGATGTTGTATGAAGAAGTACTCATTCTTACTATAGGCTGTCACTTGGTCAGCTGGCGCAAGATCACTAGGAGCTCAAGCCAACTTCTATGGATTCCAGAAGAAGCTTTATAAGTGATGAAAGAAAGGAAAGCTAAATCTACAAAGGCTACTCTACTTGTAGAAAGGAAAAGAAAACTGTAATGTAAAGAAAACATAGCAAACCCTACTTAACCGACTAATCCTACTTTTGCAGAAAGAGAGATGAAAAGCCATGAAATGAATGCCATTAGCTACTCAAGAAGTAAACAACATCTACTCAAGCTTTTTCTAGAAGTAAATGAGCAAAAAAACATCTTTTTGAATTTTTATGTATTTTTATGTGAAATTGTCATGCATATAATTTATTTGTTTGTGAATGTGGCAGCAATTAGGTGGTGATGGAGGGTGACTTTGGGATTTGCAGAGGTGTATGATGGTGTGGATGGGTCTTAGGAGGTCCCAGGTGGCCTTCTGGAGGCTTTTCCCACAATCAGACTTCAAAAAGAAGCCTACAGGAAAATCTACAAGAGGCTACAGGGGATCTATAGAAGATGTACATGAGAATGCCAATAGCTATTTTAGAGGGTTTGAAGGTAGGAAAGTGGGTGGAAAGGGTATCTGAAGGCTAGGGTGATACATTAAGGTGTCTAGGGTCCATCAAGAATGATTAGGAGAGAGAAATATGGTCGTATTTGTTCAAGGAAAGAGAGGAAAGTTTATGAGAAAAGTGTAGAAAACTGAGGCAGATTTGTGAGGAACTTTGGGCGACTTGTGGAACGTTGATCAAAGAGAGATGGTGATGGTTGATTGGTTGACTTGTTGCGAGGAGAGATTTGCTACAAGAGAACTTAAAATCAAACAATAAGGTTAAGCAAGAAAGGAAACTAGATACATATATATTAAAAAAAAAAAAAAAAAAAAAAAAAAAAAAATTGCATCAAGCTAATGTAAACTCTGATCTAGGAAAGTAAATGCTACAATGGGAGAAATCATGGAAGGAAACTTATTGCAAGACAGAAATGAGCATGGTAAAAGAGATCTGAAGCAAAGCATTAACCTTCTAACAAACTACAACACTAGACATCCTATGGAGAAGGCAAATCTATGTTTTTTGTCACAACAAGAGGGTCTTGGCCTCAGTTCATGGTCCCAAAGGGAGGAAAGGAGGCCAAGGCTCTGTTGATTGCCTTTTTGTATCTTCTTTCTGTCACTGTTCAACCTGCTATAGAAAACTCAAATGGAAACAACCTTATAAACCACCAAAAGCAACCTATTCTTAACCAAGAAAGAGATTTATCTAACAACAACTAATCCATACACTGAAACAAAGCATATAAATACAAACAAGAGGATCTTGGCTGCTTGTATTGGGCCCTAACCCGAGAGCTTCAGCCCTTTGAGGTAACTCAGTGCTAGCTCAAAAAGGATCTCATCTTTATTTTCAAAATAATAATAGGATTACATGAAACTATCAACAAAGGTAAGCTCGAAGTTGAGCAGAGCAAAGCTGCAACAAAAATTTGAAAATTTTACTAACTTCCTAATGAGGCCCTAGGCCTCTCTACTTATACAACTGAAGCTCCCAACAGCTTGCTTAAAATCAGGGAGGCTTGGCTCCAAAACTTGAGATAAACAGAAGTTATCCTCCACTTGCTCGGCTGCCTCCTAGTGCATTGATGTGGTTGTTTGTGCTCTGACTTGCATGATGGAGAATTCAAAGTGGAGAGTCATAAATGAGGGGGATACCCTCCTATAAATCATCTCCCTTGTCTTCTTCAAATATTTGCTACCAATTTTCCATTAAATCTTTGACTTTGTCTCCAAAATTCAACAAAAATATAAATTAAATACATATTAGACTCCATGGCATAATAACCAACCCAACTCACTCCATAAACATAAATATAATAAAAAAACATGCAATAAGATACGAGAATGGTTGATTAAACTATGTTAGAAGGAAAAATGAGCCCATATAATTACCCATTTATGGGGCTCATCAGTAACCTATCTCTTTGTTCACGAAGACGTTATGACCAAGACTTAGCCAATTTCATCCTATGCTTGAGCCCCTATTTTCTTTCACAATTCCTGACAAAAACAAGGCCTTATTATTTAAGAATTTCCTCCAAAATGCGTTGTGTAATTCCTCAGGGTTGATCACCTAACCTCATGCAACACTTATACACTCAACTAGTTTACAACTGTTGGTTATCTACCTTGGAAACTCCACCACAACTAGGAAACTCATATTCTTTGCATGCATGAGATAATTATTAGTTGGTTGATCACTTAACTAAATGATCTCTAAGTTACACTGATGTCCCACTACTTAACTAACAACCAACTAGTTCTATTAACAGTTAGTACTAATTTAACTGATTACAACTGAAATTAACTCAATCTAGGCTCCTAAAATTTAGGAATCACTAAATCCAATTGAACTACATGCCCCTAAAATGAATTAGCTAAGTGACAAGAGAGATGTCACCTTAGTTAAATTCTCCAAGTTGTCTGTTGATGTGGAGTTTCAAATTTTCTCAATATCAAAGAAAAATCAAATTGAGAATTTCTTGCTGCATTTTTCAACACATTCATGACCATCACTCCTTCCTGGTGCTCATTCGACTCAGTGTCTAAGCCTAAAAATACATAGCATTCTATGCAAGACAAGTTAACAACTATATCATCCAAGTTGTATAGATGATGTCCCTAAGAAAACACTTGATGTCTTCCTGACCTGCAAAGAGTTTATATTGGTATTCTTACTTGTCTTTGATGACCATAATGATAAAATTTTCCATTTGATAAAGTTGAGTGATGGAATGGAAGAAGTGGATCCTTCGGCTGTGAAATCTACTCAGATCTGGAATCCACTTGAGGCTATTGCCTCTAATATCAGAGTCTGAAAATTAAACATGATCTCCAAATTTCTTAGCCTCGAATGGAAGAATTTATTTTCATACCTCTAAGGGCACCACTATGAAGTAGTTGGAAACTAATTCCCAACAAAATAACCTCCTATGTTGCATCGAAGACGACCCCAAGGTACCTCTTCTGCAACTACAAGCACGTAACCTTGGCGCCATGAGAATAATGAACCTGCAACACAAATACCTACAACCTGTGGTTGAATGATGCACTTGAAAGGACCTAAAAACGAGATAGAGTTGCAAGGGAAGACAATGGTATAGGAAACATAATGGAAATTAAATGTCTTTAAAGGTTAAGTTGGAACAACTGTTAATGACCCCATTAAAACTATATGGAGAAGGTACCCGAGGTACCAAACTCTACATAGTAAAACCAAAGATGGAAAGGAGATCCCTGCAGGGTCAAATTTGTTTGGAGCTGTTGAGGGAAGGACTACAACGAGTTCAAAGGAAGCTCTAGACCCAGACATATGAAGAAAAAGAACAAAAAACATTGACCCATGGGAGAATTAAACAACACAGTGTGAGACTGGAGAAAATAAAAATGGTGACCAACAACTAGTATATGAACCATCGTCAACTGAACTTGCAAAGGTATAAAAGTAAACCTAATCACTAAAGACCGAAGACTAAATTTCAAAGAATGATTCGACCGTAGGAAGTCAGTGATGAAAATTTGCGAAAGCAATATGGAAAGGATTGTTGGGTATGGAGCCTGATTATCATGTATATTCAAAGGTCTCAACCAGATGTATACCCCAGGAAGACAGTACACCCCTCGACGCAGGGTGGTGCAGGGGGGGACTTGTCCCCCCCTGCAGGGGTCCGAGGGGGCCGATCCCCCCCACTAACTGGGGGGTCTGGGGGCCAGCGGCCCCCTGGTGGGGGTTTAGGGGCAGCGCCCCCAAAGCTAAAAATAGATGTAAAATTGCTTTGTAAAAGTCTAGAAATTTCTAGTCAATCTTGACCATTCATTAGGCAGATGATCTGACGGTAGAAGTTATGTTTAATTTATGGTTTTTTGCCCTAGAAGGAAACCCCTCACTATATATGAGGGAATTGTATTGTGTCTATGCATATCTATATTCTAAGTGAGGAAGAGAGAGGAGATTGAGAGCGAAGAGGGTGTTATAATGGTCTCTTCAGTTTTCTGGATAATATAATAAAAGGATGATTGGTTGTTTCTCTATGGATGTAGCCCAAACTGGGTGAACCACGTATATCTGTGTCTCTCTTTTCTTATGTGTTTTATATGTTTATATTTCTGCAATATTTTATGTGTTCCATTGCTCTATAATATATAATTTCCTAATAAGGATATCTAGAGAAATTACTCTAATACCCAACGAGCTCCCAATAATGATAGAGTGCATAGAAAATCAGTCTTTGAATAAAGTAAAGAACCAATAAGCAATACCTCCATCCAAACTGCCTTTAACCAAAATAAAGAGGTCATGAAAGTAAATTTCCCTATAGATGTAAGCACCATGGAACTGTTGGCAAGTTACAAAGAGCATTATTGTAACCAAACCCCTTTGCCACCCTGAGACCTTTCTCGTGCAAATATATGGCAACCAAAACATGAGAGTAAGAGCATGTGAGATGAGGAGAGACATTGTTTCATGGTTTGTTGCTAGCCAGATGTAGAGTATGCAACCACACACTTTCCTTGAGAGACTATGAGCCATAATTTTCTCATTAATGAGCTTACCTTGGTTGTCTGATGGGAGAGAAGAGGCATCCAACCTGCCATGAGAGGGGCAAACCATCTCCAAATCGATAGAAAGCAATGAAGAACCAAGCATTCTACCACATGCAGGGATTGACACTATGTGCTACATAAATTTAAGGCAATTCAAATCCCACATTTGTAAACCTTCAATCGATACCAACTCCTTTGTCATGCTTTTGTCCTACTCCGCTTGGTGTAAGGCTCATTCTTACCATTGAGAACCGTCGCCTTGTTGGCCACCCAAACTTTGTGCATGGTCATTATGACTAGACTGCTAGGAAAATACCACTGTCAGAGCTTATGTCAGAGCGTCACATGATGAGAATATTTTGGCCTGAAAACACCCCCATCGGGGAGGAAAATGTAGTAGTTAAACTTATTTTTTATTAATAAATATATTATCATATAAAATAAAACTTTCCATATATTATTTAAATTTATTACTTTTATAATTAAGTATAATAGTATTCATGTTTATTTTCTCAAATATGTTATTATGTGATAATAGAATAAAAATTTATAACTTTGGAATTTGATTATATTGACATGATAAGATACAGAAAGTGATAATGATAATATCTAATATTTAGATTCTAAACAAAAATATTTGTGTTACACATTAAAAACTTATATTTCTCTTATAGAATAATGTTAAAACTTAAATTTACTTATAAAAAAGAAAACAATAGTTCATATCATAATTTAATTTAATCTTTTTATGGTATAAAAGCATTTGATGTATGTTTGGAAACTTAATTTTTCAAAATAACCAGAAAGAGAAAGATCACATATATATTAAGAAATGTTGAAATTTGTGTCTTTTTTTTTCAAATCAGTATTAGTATTATTATACCATGTTTTTCGTCAAATTAAAATAAAATTAAACTAATTATATAACCACCACCATAATCACAAGATATGGAAATATTACTATTCTTATCACTACAAAACAAGACTCCAACCAATCAACTTGAAGATAAATTAATCAAATTATGGTTAAAAATAATAAATTTTAATCTACAATGTTAAATTATAAAAAATTTACAATATTTTTTAGTTGAACCCATTTTAATATACATTTTACCAAAAAAAAATACTACACCAAAAATATTGTTATCATTACAAACTAGATTGATTTCTCAGTATTGTGTAACACACACACAAAAAAAAATGAAATAATATAATTCTGGTATGTTCACTTAATTTGAGAAATATATTCATAATCATGTATAATTTTTATGTAGTAAAATCATTTAAAAATTTAATAGCCACACTCAATTCTTTATTTCTAGCTTTTTTAAGTAGAAAGTAGATAATTGATTTAGGATCATTGTATGCATAAATAAATGAACTACTGTAATAACTCGAACTCGGGTAAATTTTTTTTTGGCATGGTATTAACCTTAATGGATCACATGACTCATTGACATCACTCAATACATCGTTGGGAACCCTAAATTTTTACCCTTGGCACACATTTGTATGCGGTTATGGATTTTCCAGTCCCAACATAAAATTTTTAAGGCTCATTTTAAAAGTTTTAAGGCTCATTTATTTCGCCGTTTGGGTGACATGCATATGCTGTCCACGCGGCATAAGAACGTATGGTAACTTTCTGCCTTCACATGGCATGGATAAGGTGTTATAACTCCGGCTGCCCATCCTGTACGTGGCTGGTAGATTGATCAAGTCCCATGGTCAATGGGTAATACCGCTTCAATCGATGGTGGGGATCTCTCCTTGCTATCCAACGGTGGTAGTAATCCTACGGTTTCCAACCTATACTACAGGTATAGGATGGTGAAGCTCATTTGGATGGGCAGTTCCTTGCGGAGCCAGCACTGGTAGGTTCATGCCATGCAGCTCTAAGCGTTGACTTATCAGTTTTGGCTCCATTGCTGGCGAATTTTGGGTATGTTATTCTCTACAGGTAAATGATTTTTGCGGTGATATCGTTCTATTAAATTTTTAGGCTGAGCACCGCCCTTGTTACTACATTAACCATTACCTCGTCCCTACCTTCCACTATTTGCAGATTCTGGTCTCACGTCTAATAGTCTTTTGTAGCCCCAAAAGCGGTTGGTCTTGCACACGACGGCTTAACCCTTCTCACGTAAGCCCTTCAACTAATTGCGTGAGTGGATCTGGCAGAGATGATGCGTGATCCCAAGATAGAATAGGGAACTATGGGCTCGAGGAGTGGTAGGTGCTACAAATCGCAATATACATAAGGGTCTGACAATAGTACTCAGCCCAATGTTTCAGGGCTCTAACTAAGGAGGATCAACTGTACCCTTAGCCGTACAACCCGACTACCCTATCGTACGGGCAAGTAATCTCTCTGAGTGTTGTTCTCGGTGTACTGTAGCAGCAAGACAATGGACGGTTTATCTATGGCTAGGTTGCAGAGGAGCTAGGGGGCTTCCGATATACCCAGAAAGTATGTGGAAGATAGTCTGTACATGGTTCTGTCTAATGCGCTACTACTCGAAGGGGTACCCACAGGGGTTACGAGGTAGTCCAACAAGCGCGACCACCTCTTGTATTTCTTGCGTGAATGCCTCTCCAAATCCGCAGGTTTATGCGCTCAATGATAGATCCTGTGGTTTAAAGACGTTGGAACACGTCTCTAGCCAAAAAAAAAAATTGCTAATAAATGGAGATCCCACCAGCCCTGGAAAGTGCTCTGATACCACTTGTTATGCTCTTAACCTGCAAAAAGACATCCAAATACAGAATATGCGAAGAAAGATACCCAGAACATAGAATAGTGACAGTCAACAACAAATATTTTATTATTCAGAAAGCAATGTTCACTGGCCTCTTTGAGGGGGCAACCTCCAATAGAGTAGAGCTCGATTCAAAAATAAGACACGATGCTCCTCGCAGGGAGTCTCTATCCTTTATATATGACTCATACATGCAATACCATGGATCAATACCATGGGTTTTATTAATACCATCTATCTAATACCATGGCCCATTTGCAACTAACTGTGGTCCCTTCATTAATTGCGGGTTAACCACTTACAATTATTAATATGGGCTTTATTGACTCTTTACTATGACGTGATCCCATTACATAAATAAGGGGGTTAGGGTGGGACCCTAACAATTTGGATGGGTAGCTCCTTGCGGAGCCAGCTCTTATAGGTTCATCCCATGCAGCTCTAAGCGTCGACTTATCAGTTTTGGCTCCATTGCTGGAAAATTTTGGGTCTGCTATTCTCTACAGGTAAATGATTTTTGCGGTGATATCGTTCTATTAAATTTTTAGGATGAGCACCGCCCTTGTTACTACGTTAACCATTACCTCATTCCTGCCTTCCACTGCTTACAGATTCTGGTCTCGCGTCTAATAGTCTTTTGCAGCTCCGAAAGGGGTTGGTCTTGTACACGGTGGCTCAACCCTTCTCAGGTAAATTCTTCAACTAATTGCAGTTGTTTTCCCTCTACTATGCTGTTGCGATTTCTATTTCACAACACTGACATTTTCTCTATGTTTTCTTTTCCTGGTTTATTTGCATACAGGTTGGACACCTATTCTAACCCAAGGAAACCCTCCCTGTGCATGGTCCAGGGCTCCAGGTATGAACATTTCCTTTGGCTGAGGCTCTCGAATGAAAAGTCTTCTTTCATTTATAGGTGGAAGGTTAGCGAAGGGTGTTCCCCAGGCTTGGACCCCGTCGAGTTTAGAGTTGAAGAACATGAGGCCGAGCTTAGGGTCTATATGTGTAGCTTTGTTTTTTCTTGTTAATGGAATTTGGCATTCAGTCGTAACTTTAGTTTCACGACTCGGCCCTTGTGGTGCTTTTAATTAAGTTATATGGCACGACTGTGCATGGCCATGTTGCGGCATGATTCTCTCTTGCTGTTGGAATGTAAACTATGATAGTTTGGTGGTCAATTCAGATAACAGATATTTATTTATTTGTTGTTCTTAGATTGCTCACTCTGTGGACATGTTTGTGATAGATAAAATGTAAAATTTTCTTTCCATGGATGCTTGGTTCGGCTAGCTCTAGACTCTGTAAATGTGATTTGTCTATCCTTTCTATAATACACAGTCTTTGTTGGATATATCTTGTATTTGGTATTTGGTCTCGGACCCGCTCACTGCCGCATGTATAATGATGCTCTGTTTGATTCTTTGTTTGTTCTTTATGGTTTTATTGTTTGAAATACCTTACTTAAGGATTGTAACACCGGGCTTTATGGCTTGGATGCACCTAATGGTTTCCGTCTGGCCTAAACTAGGCTCAGACTCTGTTCTTGGGTTTCTAACCCATGGCACTGCAACTCTGTCTTGGCTATAACGCACGGTAGGCTCTAGCACTGTTTCTTAATAATAAGATAGACAGGTTGAGCAGTAGTCTTTGTTTACATTATTTGCAGAAATTATCTTTGGTTTTGAGAAACATCAAATGTCATCCAATGTTGCGTGTGAAAGAGTTTCAAAACGTGAATAGTTTGCTACCCTCCCAGTCTTTCTATATCATGGACAATTTCTTTTAGCACTGGTTTATCACAATTACTAATTCGGACAGTCTCTTTTTCGGTTGTTTTCCATTGCATGGCATTGTTTCTAGATATCAATACACTCTCCTTATCATAGAGTTTTTCTTTGTCTGTTACCTACACTTGTGGATAACACTACGTTGGCTAATGTAAAACCTGTGTACCACTTTTAAATAGATAAAAGAAACAGAGGGTTATTATTATTATTCTAAGCTAAGGTAAACCTTCAGCTTTAACGACTCGTACCTACCGCTAACCCACCATCATCTCATGATCCCAAATGTGTATACACCCTCGAGTTCACTACGATTCCAATTAAATGAAATCTAATGAGACTAACTCACGGTAGTTAACTTTCGATTTAATACAAATATTAATTGAATGTCCTTTGATAAGGCTGGTTCACAGAAAGAAATCCTTCAGTTCACTGCAAATATTAATGAAGTTCTCGTTAATACTTCATACTTGGTTTTTTGTCCAATAAGTAATTCCAAGAATAAGTCACCTCTGCTCTCTGCAGTTAGCCATCCACCCGACCATGAGATTGTCCTTCAAGACCGAATCTCCCCCCTGGCTCACTCAAAGACAAATAGTCTTTGACAATTGTTTGCGCTCTGCGCCCTTACTATGTGTTCATCACTAGACTTGGTAAGCTTCCTCTCTCTTGCTCACTGTGGGTCCTCTACCGCATAGTTCCCCCCCTTTCCTTCCTTTTCTCGGGAAGCCACCTACAATGGGGGTGGGCAGTTAGGGTTTGCAACTATTTTTTTTTTTTTTAAGAAAAAAGAACATAACTTCCCTCCTCAGAAGTTACAAGATATTCCCGTGACTAGGAAATCATTTCTTTTTTTTTATTTACTAATAATAAAATATCAATTTATACAGCAGATAATACCATCATCATCAGTTTGTTTCTTTTTCCTTTTAACTATGATAAATAAAATATTTACAAAATTATGAAGTATTACAAAAAAAACTTTGTTTAATTCATTATAAATCACAAAAAAATACAGAAACAATATATAAATCCAAACAATATATAACATTATGTGTAAAATATCTTTAAAACTATTTTTAACCACGGAAAATTGCCCAAGAAGTCAATAACATAAATATCTAGTTCTTCCGGATGATCTGTTCGCCTTTTATTTTTACTTTGGTGACCGGGGGGTAATCCATAAATACATCACCGGTTTACGGTATATAAGCTTTTCCATTTTAAATGAATATTTAATAAAAGACTTAAAATGTAATAATAAAAATAAAATTTGTATTTTAATATTTAATATATTATAAATAAAGTTAGATTTATTTGAATGTGGTAAACATAAATGAAATATAAAAAAAAATAATGAAAAATAAAAACAATAATCACTATCCAATATAGTTTATCAGAATTACTTAGGAGGTAAAAAAAAGTAGATCAATTTGAAAGAAGGGAAAGAACAAAATACCTTCTTCTATTCAATAAAAATAAAGATATACAATTTTAAACCAAACCAGATCAAATCATTAAATAATTATCCTTGGACAGTTAAAAAAACATTTAATCAAAATTAAATAAACATAAACCATAAATAAAATTATTAGATATTTTATTCAAATAGAAGGTTTCAGAAACGCTCATATTCCACCTAATCTAGCACAATTCTGATAATAACATCAGATAACAAGAATAACAATAATTTACAGATAATCTTTCCATTTAACATGTAAAATAATCCAATACCCAATTTAAGCTCGACATAGTAAAGGGTTAAAAAAAAGAGAAGATATTTCCCATGGATTTCACCTACACGTGAACAAAATATGAAACTTCTTGATAAGGGGCAAGAAACGATATTAGTGAACGTATCCGAACAACAACATTAAAATTGCAACTTTATTAGCAACGAAATAGGTTATATAAGGGAACTGCGTCTTACCAAGTGTAGTATATATCATCATCGGCTTGATCATCGCTGTAATCACTAACTGTTGCGCGTATGAAACAGTTTGGCAGTCCAATGACGCCCTGAGTTCCCCCAAACACTTCAGCGAGACCACCAATTTCGGATTCGACGAAGTGCTTGAGGGAACTCCCGGCGTTAAGAACAAATCATGATTCAGCCATCGCCATCGTCGTCGTTATCAGAGAGTGACGTTCCTTACTTTCTTACGTCATTGCACTGTACCGGCCAGCTCTTATCGCCAATCTATTCGCATCTTACGAGACGTACTGTACAAGTCTTCGCTTAATTAATGTTTATCATGCTCTCAACTTCCACTCACGAGGCTCAAGGGCCTGAAGCGAAAACGACAGATACATTCATTGAACTTGGACGAAAGCTATTTCTACCTGCACATTCAATGAACTTGAACTATGAAGAAAGCGACATCTAACTGCACATTCAATGAACTTTGTCATAACTTCGTCATTATGCATTATTCATTCATATACCATCTAAGCAAACATGTATGGTGTAGTTGTCGATGTTTAAGGTCAGAATAAGCTCAACTCACAATGAGTTTCCACGAAGCAGCCATTCGACTTCCAGATTCTTTTGTTCAAAGTCAAATAAAATTCTGCCTCTTCGTTCACGCGTAGTCTAAAAATAGAGTAAATTAGATTTGAAAGCTAGATTTTGGTAAAATTTGGCAATTTTTTTTTGAAATTTTCAGTATAACAGTTTAGTTTCAGTTTCAAGATTTTAAGTGCTATTAAAATTTCAAAATTTTGAGTGCTATAGTTAAATATATGGTGTAAAATGCCCCTGTTTAAACTACTTATAAATTGCCAGAAATAAGTGCTATATTTAAATAAATTGTGTAAAATGGCCCCTGTGTAAGCTACTTATAAGAATTTAAGACGAGCATGGCTGCCGTTTAAACCAATTATTAGAATTTATGATGAATAACTTAAAGCATGACTCTTGTTTAAACTAATTTTTAGAACTTATAATGAACAACTTAAATATCAAATTTCAAATTTCAGATCTGAATTTTTTTCCACCAATAAGCTATGATGTTTAAATTTTTCATTATCTATCAAATACATTGACAAAAATATTCTGCAAAACAAATTCCAGGCCTGCTTTCAGGGTTTCATCAGAGAGCATCAAATATGATTGTTCTATGTGACGTTAATGGAATGAGTTAAATCTTCTACAGAGTTGATGGAGGACATTTTTTCCTTGAACTCCCCTACATTCAATTTGCCTATTTTTTAACTAAATAATGTTTGTTTGCCACAGATTTTAGAGAAAATATTTTATTTTTTACTTTTAATTCACTTTATAATATATATATATTAAATATTTCAAAAATCTAAATTTATTTAAAGGTTCAAAATATTATTAATATCAAAATATTCATTAATGAGAAAATATTTATTAATGTTCTTAGGTTGATTGGCCTAAGAACAACTTAGGCTCTCTGGCACTCATTGCTCTGCCCTAGCTCATCAAGTAGACAACGTCTCCAATGTTGGGAGCACAATGAAAGTCTAACATGAAGGCTCGATGCCTTCTGAATACAACAAAAAATCCGTGAGTCATTATCCCGAACAACCGTTGGGACTAATCTCAGCAATGTATGCAAGACCATGCAATAATTTGCAAGCTTATGGGTATTTGGCCGAAGGCGACGAATATAATCAAATGGATCCAGCTAAAATGGCAACCTAAGGCCCTGGTCGAGCTCTGTTTAAGAGAAAAATGTTTTTTCACTATGATCTTTGAGGATTTGGAGGAATGGAGGAAAGTTCTGGAAAATGCCCCTTATTTTATGAGTAGTGCGGGACTATTCATCAGACTTTGGGAACCCTGCTACAATCTGGAGAAGGAGCAGTTTCTTGCGGCGCCCATCTAGGTCAAGATTTATTTCTTACTAGAATATTTCTAGGACTTGGAGATTCTGAAATTGATTGGCAATTCTATTGGTAACTTTGTGCAAGTTTCAGAAATTAGCAGACGCCAAAGATTTACATTCTATGCTTGAACCTATGTTTACATGAATATTTCCAAACCAATGTTGGAATCAATGGAAATTGAATACCAAGATAAGGTATGGTCTCAAACTTTGGATTTGAACACATCTCGTTCAAATGCCAAATTTTACATGACTATGGGCACATTTTTCGAGGCTTCCCTCAAAGGCAGAAGGAGAATCCAACCCCCTAGCTAACGCTCCTCTGAATGACTTTCAAGAAGTAACGGGTCGACGCTCATCGAGCAACAAGGGTCCCCCCAATCTTTTTCCACCTGCCTAGGTAGCGACTTTGAATCGACAAATTGAAAATCGCTTCGCCCTTGTGGAAGAGCCCACAGAAGTAGAAGGCCTGAAAGAACCTACTATACAGTTCCATCCACAATAGGTGATGGATGTAGAAGTAGGTCCTCAAAACCCTAAGTATAAGAAAACAAGTAAAATGAAGTCCCTAGAGACACAATCAACTAGTAAGGAGATCCAAAGGGTTCTAGCTCAAGCCAAGTAAGTGTTAGGGACTGAAGTAAAAATGGATCAGCTTAACTCCAATGAGAATATCATGATGGCCTTCTTAAGAAATTGGGCCAAGGACAGCTCAGAGGACATACCTTAGGAGCAACTGGACCAATTTTACTAGATCTTCAAAGAATAGGAACAACATCAGGGCCCCCTAGAATCTTCTTTACATTCATCCATGGTAGTACGGGAGGAGGTAGTCTCAACCCAACATGCAAAGTCCAACTCGGGATTCAAGAAAAGGAGTAAAGGTAGAAAGCCCACAAGAGACATAATCAAGGAAGCCAAAAGTATCTTGGTTAACTCAAGATAGGCCAATGTTCTTATATAGTACTACTAGAGATCTCTACTCCCCCCTCAATGAAATTGATCTCATGTAACATTAGGGGCCTCAACTCGAAAGGTAAGTTGAGGTATCTTAGAGAACGAATTCATCAAGAAAAGTCGGGTATCATATTTTTACAGGAAACTAAGGTATTGGAAGAAAAGCTAGGTGAAATTGTGCGTTGATGCTTGCCAATGGAAGATTGCATGGCGTTGGATGACAAGGGTATTGTTGGGGGGCTAGGTTTTATCTGAGACACTAGATCTATCTCCTTTGGGTCCTAGATAGCCTTCCCCAATAGTCTCTCTAAACAATTTAAATGCATTGGCTCCTCAGCAAACATCTGGTTAATAGGGGCCTATGGTCTAGCAACCCCTGGAGAGAAGGCATGTTTTCTTTGTAGTCTCAGAATTTGAAAGAAATTATGGTTGATGATAGTTGGATCCTTGCAGGGGATCTCAATATGATTAAGGATCTCAACGAAAATATGGGGGCATCTACAGATTCGATCCCATCTATTGAGCCTTCCAGGAAACCATTGAACAGATAAACACAGAGGATATTGACTTCAACATCGGTATTTTCACATGGAATAATCAAAGGGGAGGTAAGTACCAAATCGCCTTGAGGTTAGACTGATTTCTCACCTCTGACAATATCCTTTAGTGGAATCTATATTTTCAATCTTCTATTCTACCCTGTTAGGATTTGATCACTGGCCCAGTTAGCTAGAAATCGATCTGAGGATGGCCCCAAGAAATAAAAAACCTTTCTTCTTCGAGGCATTATGTTTAGAGAAACCCAACTTCATCCAGAAATTAGAGGGACAGTGGAAGAAAATCACGATATTTGGGCATAATCTCATAGAAACTTTCCAACATAAGCTAAAGGAGCTCAATAAACAAATTAAAGAGTGGAACTTATCTGAATTTGGAAATATTAATAAAGCAAAATGGGCTCTTGACGATGAAATTAAAGTAATCCAGCAATGGATTATTTTAGAAGGAAGGACAGAGGAATTGGAGGCAAAGAAGGAAGGAGGAGGAGATTTTATGGAAGCAGAAATCGAGAGTTCAATGGCTCAAAGCAGGGAAGCGCAATATAAAGTTTTTCCATCAAACAATGATAAAACATAGGCAGGTGAATATAATCTTCTCCCTCAGTGGGCAGGATGTGTGAAGGCTTGTTAACCATGAGGAAATCATAGATGAGTTGATTACCCATTTCCAAAATTTGTTTACAGAGCCTCGGGTAGACAGGAAGGAAACTATTGATAGGATTAGAAAATGTATCCCCCGGTTAGTTTCAGACAGGAAAAATGAGGCTCTAATGTGAGAGATATCTTTTATGGAAGTAGATGAAGTGGTGCGCAATATTACCCTAAACAAGGCCCTAGGGCCAGACGGATTCAACTCAGACTTCTTTAAATCTTGCTAGCCCTTTTCGGGTCCTCAGATCCATGAGATGATGGATGAAGCTTGTCGATCCTAGAGAATTTGGTCAGGCCTAAATGCCACCTTCTTGACTCTTATTCCAATGAAAGGTGCGACAATAGATCTGAATGGTTTTAGACCTATAGCCCTATGCAATATTATTTACAAGATAATCTAACAAATCATGCTTTGACGACTCAAACCTCTAATGAAATCTATCATCAGTGTCGATAATATAGGCTTCATTGAAGGAAGAATCACTGAAATCCTCCAAATCCCTAGGTATGCTCATTAAACTAGACATGTCTAAAGCATATGATCGTATGAGTTGGAACTATCTTCTTTATGTGCTTGAAGCTTTTGATTTTTCTCACTCTTAGATAGCTTGGGTGAAATCTATGATAGAAACCCCCTTCTATTCTTTTATTGGCAATGGTTCTCCCTCTCTCCTTTTTAGGGGGTCGAGGGGTCTGAGGCAACAAGACCCCCTCTCTCCTTTCCTATACATCATTGCAGCGAAACGCTTGGGGATACTAATGAAGTCTACCTCTTTGAGGGGTCTCCTTCATGGCCTGAGAATTTCCCTTAAGGCCCCTCATGTATCACATGAACAATATGTGGATGATAATATGATTTTCGGTAAGCCTACATTATAGGAAGTTCGTCAACTCAGTTTTATCCTATAAGTTTTCCAGCATGCTTCAGGAATGGTTGTTAATGGCGAAAAATCACACATTTTCTTCTTCAATAATCACCCTGGGGTTCAAAATTATCTGAATAGGTCACTTGGTTATTATGGTGAATTTCCCAGCACATACTTGGGGATCCCCCTGTTACCAAATCATGAGCCTCAGTATTGCAACAAGAATGTTGCAACTCCCAAAGCTACCAACTTTACTTTATCAACCCGAGGTTTCGTATAAATTTAGAGGTGGTAGCGCTATATACATAATAGATGCATCATCCTACCCATGCCACCCTCAACTAGGTCACTTGATCATTAGGTTCCAAACCATTCCTCTACAAAACTGAAAGGAGTCTAACTATTTGAAAGAAAAATGTAAAGGCTAGTCCTAGTGCAGAGAAAGTAAATTCTTTTCAACTCAAAAAATGAAAGTTGTCAACTTGTAAATGCTATGAAAGGACACAAACATTATGCTACTTTGAAGAAAGAAAAATATGCTAACTTGCACTCCATCATCTATCTATTAGGGTTGCTTGAAATTATTTTTTTTCTATCATTTCATAATTCAATAAAGGATGTATTGACTATCTAATTCACACTTTTAGAGTAAATAAAGTTCTAATTGTTAAATTCAAAAACGAAAGCACTAATCCTATTTGATCTTGTATGAAAGGAAAATGAGTGAGGGGATTGGCCTAGGTGGAACTTTTGGTCATCGAATCCAAGCTGAGGGGTCAACCTACTCCTAAACTAAGCTATGCTATCATTGCAGGTCAAAACAAGGTCCAAACAGGCTGCTACAGGATGTTGTTACATGATTCATGTACTGCTACAGGATGTCCTGAAATGATACAGGAAGTTGATTGAGAGGGTTTGGAGGGTAAGAATGGTGATATGAAGTGTTTTAAGGTTGTATGGAGGTTGTGGTAAATGTAGGGAAGGTCATTAAAACCTTTAGCCAAGCCGAGTACTTCAAGAAGGTCGGATTTGGGCTAAAATGGCTACTCACAGTGACCAAAAAATAGAGATCTACAACATGGGTTGCATTCATCAAAAGAAGGTGGACAAGACATACATGGAGTTGGTGAAAGGTTTCCTTTCATATAGAGCTAACAACCCTACAATAACACATGCATCTTTTTCTGTTTTCATTTGTAAATTATTACAGGTTAATGAAGAAAAGTGTTGATGGTGTTGGACCTGCCAACATGTCAGGGGATCTCCCCATTAAGAAGTCCATATTAGACCTCAGACCGTTTGGTGTAGGAGTCCCAGCAGTGGGTCGTATGGTATCTCCTTGACCGCAATTTCGCACAGAGGCAAGTAAGATGTCCCTATTGGTAGTAAGGGTGTGACAATTGCGAGGAGTCAAGGAAGGTGCATGAATGGTTCTAACACACAGAAAGCGAGGTGAGTGTGTCCCTTGGAAACCTGTAATAGTACTCGACTTGAAAGGGAACACACAAGCGAGGATGCATCACCAGCTGGAAAGCAAGATGGGGAGCAATCGAAAGTGGTAGTTAAACCAATCAACACATTTAAGTAAGATTCATACATACTTATACAGAATAGTCCATACATGCATGTGTAAGTAAACAAGATAGCTGGAATACAATATGACATATGTGTGAAACGTGTTGCCTCTATTATATTCAGAAGTGTAAGTTCCAGTCATACAATACATCCATGTCCACCTGCTAGCCCCGATAGCAGAACCTCCAAAGAGATATACTAGCTCTGCATGGTGGAGAAGCCAAGGCTCGTTACAATACCATCGAAGATTTCTCTAAGATACTACTATTGGAAGCTTGGATGACCAAAAGCCTTTACAATGAGTTATGAGGGACTATTTAAAGCAAAGGGTGGGGTATCCCTTCACATTCCCTTTTGTGATAGTTCAACCACCCTCATGACTCTTCATCTACTCTATGACGATTACATCCAACTATCAACACTTGAACTTCCACTTGACAAGATGTTACATATAATCTACACATGTACCCATGTGAGACAAAATGGCTTGAGCAAGCTATGCAAGACATCACTAACACTCGGACCATTATGGTGAGACTAACTCTTTGACATGCTTGTGATGGTCAAAGGGGGTGAGCTAATGCCAAGCTTGATCATCCATGATGGTGTCCGTGCTCTCAATGGTGAAATCTGGCTGAAGTGAACTCTTGCCTTTGTTGCATCTGGGTACAATGATATGGCTCCTCCATCCAACTCATCTAATAGCATGCGCATGGTTGTGTTGAGTGCAGCTGGACCAACACATACTGATGCATAATGTCTGTGTTGATCTCCAAGTGTGTGCTGGTGACCATGTGCATCAACTTGTTAAAATACATTCTCAACTCCAGTTGGACTTGCTTCTTGTCTTCACCTCGGTGAGTGTGCCAAATCGGTGGGATCGCGTGCATACACACAATGACATGCATGCTACTGAATTCCCTTGCATGTAATCAACTGATACGGATTTAAACAGGAACACAACAAATTACATATATAACCATAAATACAAAGATGCAGTAGAAATAACACTTCATTTCATTAATATAAAATACTAAAATATGCTTACAAACAGAATGGAAATAAGACTAGCTCGGGCGATGGTAGCTTATCTCTGAGAAGAGATGTGGATGCTACATGCCTCCGAGATGTGTTACAATGAGACTCAAACGGCTATTTATTATTGAGAAACAATGGAAAACCCTAAACATCCAAAAACCTAACCCTAGGAGATGAAGCGCCAAAATTGTGGGCTCCATTTGGGTAAATTGGTACATCAACTTCTTGGGGTCGTAACTTTGGAATATGATCTCTGTTTTGCTATCATAAAACCTTGTTTTGAAGATATTGAAGAGAAGGCTGCAAAAAAACAACAAGTTGGTTTGTGATGTTTATGATTTCTCTATTTTCCTAAAAACGTCATTTAGGGCCTTAAAACGACCCTGGAAGTTCAGGACTGGAAAAATTGCCAAAAATAGTAAACTGTGCTACAATTAAGGAAACCGAAAAACTAAAATAGATAGTGTTGGAAATCCAAGTGGAATAGGCAGGTGGCCACCAATATCTACTTAGATCCTCAACAACACAAACCTTGTCGAATCCGTGTCTGCTGCTGGGATGGATCTATAACTTGTATGGGTGAAGTTTCATCTATCTGTGTATGTTGCGCCCATTGTTGTACCTATTCCTGCTACAACTCATTCTCTCGTCTATGCAGCTCTTATTCTTCCTTGAGTTGCTGCTTCAACACATGCAACTCCTCTATTCCTTTCTCTGCCTTTGCGCGATCTTCATGTTGCGCCGTCACCTCATAGCCTGAGTCTCGAAAGTTTCTTTCATCACAAGTGGATCTACTTGAGCTTGCAACTTTTTCCCCCTATGTGTTGTCAACAACCTTCCTCTTACATTCATTGCATCTAATATGCTTTGTTTAGCTGTTGTTGATGGTGCTTCTTATTGTGATGTTGCTTCCATCATATCTTGATGTCCTTGTCTACGAAGAACTTGATGTTTTTGTGGGTAGGCAAGTTCATAGACACTTGACCAACTACATCCCCAAGTGTGCTTTGAATAGTGTCTTTGACTCTGATCTCATGGAAATTGTTGTACCTGTGTTGCTAAGAGGCAGATTAACACTTGCGATACCTGGAGACTTGGAAACTCGCATGGAAATAAATTTGTCAATAAAAAACCAAAACAAAATTTAGAGTTGACTTGCAACATACCTATGTGAATGATCATGAAAGTTGCCCAATTTCCACTGGGAGGTTGGGAGATTGACTGCCAAAATTGTGCAAGGCACAGTCTGGGTTGGCAGGAGGTTGACTGACTGTTGGAACTGCACAATGCATAGTCCAACCTAGCCTGTTGAGGACTGAAACTGTGCAATGTGCAATTTCAGTCAGCAGTGACATGCAACCAGCAAACTGCATTATGCAGTTTCTAGGGCCAACAGGACACTGCCTTCAAGAATTGTGCAATGCAAGCCTATAGGTCAATGCTAGGGAAAAATTTCATAATTTCTGGAGGGAAGGCAGAGCCTTCGCTTCCAAAAATCCATAGTGCTAGCCAAACAGGGCATGGTTCGGGCCAAGGCAGCCTAGACTAGCCGATGGGCGACCGAAAACATGAGATGTTTGGATGCTTGGTGAGACAAGTGAAAATAAGAGTGAATGATCATTCATGCAAACAATAAATGCGGGATTCAAAAAATGGGAAAGCATGCATGTGCGTGGAGTGAGTCAGTGGAACAATTACCATCCGTGCAAAACAGTGTCATGCATGCGATAGTAGTGAGATGTGAACAAAAACTAAAACAGTGCTTGTACAAGTTAATATACATTAAAACGACAACAATAGATGACTGAAATCAAGCAGAAAAAAATCACACAAAGAAAAACACAAAAAGAGATAGAAAGGTAGGCTTGCGCCAAGACAGTTCAACTGAATTTGTCGACGAATCCTAGATGCAATGTGAGATTTCAGAGCTGCAAGGTTGATGTGAGGAATGAGGTCTGCAGTGTTCGGTTGATGAGTTTCGATAAAATCGAGGTTGTGATGTACATGCCACAAATCTAGGAAAGGTGACACTTGGCGGGAGGTTTCTGAAATGATCCATGCATGTAACCTCCAGCTGCTAAAAATAGATCCCTGAATCAAGGGATTCCTTCGAATGCTGCCTTGGAAGAAGCAACCCATGCATGCAAATCAGTTTTTCTCAGTCCAAGAGGGAACTAGTCAACCCAACTACACATGCAACAATCTACTCAGCTGAGGGGAAAAAATGTGCATTTCTTGGAGGGTGATTGGTTGGCTTCCCAGAGGGATTACACAATTTCTGGGAAAAGTAGATGAATTCTACCCTGAATTGTGCAATTTATGGGTTGAGCAGCCCTGCTGGGAGGAATTGCGTAATTTTTCGAGTGAAGAGTGACGGGCATATTTGCCCAATTCTGAAACCTAGGATGCTTCCAAACAGAATTGCATAATTTATGGGTGGAAGGCTGGTTCCTCTCCACAATCGCGCACTTTCTTGAGGGAGCTTCTTAGCTTGTAGTTGGAGCAAGTCCACAGAAACATCTTGTGAGGGGCATGCAACAAGCTCTCACGAATAGGCTGTCATTCTACAAGAAAATCACTGAAGCTTGTGTACTTGACAAGGCAAGACATGCTGCTGCGAAGGGTTGGTAGGGAGGCTCCAAAACGAAGCTAAGGAAAAATTTTGGAGGGTGGTTGTAACCGCTACAACACTTGGTGAGACACTGGTAGAACTCTAGCTTGTTGAAAATAGCAACAAGAAATGATAAATATAGAAGTGCTAAAATAACATTACTATAAATAGCATTTCGGGATACATTCCAATTTTAGTTAGTCCTTGAACTAAAATTGAGAGTTAAAATTCAAATTTGATCTTAGCAGTTGTTTGAAAAATAATTAATTAATTCATCTTGAGTTAATTAGTTGGAGAAAATCAAACATCAAGTCTATGTGAAGACATGCAACCGTTTTCCCTTTGATTGAGGAAGTTATCCCTTAATTAACGAGATCAGGATGAGTTTTACTTTGAGTTGTAATTAGTTAGCTCAGTCAAATGAGTTAATTCCAGTTATATTAGTTCCAACAATTTGTGGAATTGATTGTGAGTTCAGTTAGTTAATGCATGCATGCATGTAACTAGTGTACTTCAGATAACTGAATATTCTCTCATAAATAACTCATGCATGTCAGTTCATTCAAAGACCTAGTTGAGATCAGAGGATGGGACAGTATAATAACAGTTGCAGGAATATTCCATTGAGGATATCTCTTGCATGCAGAAGGAATTCATTCCTTGAGGATTGCATAGTTATTTCTAAGTTCAGTGAGTTGTGTGAGAGGTGAATTCACACAGGTGGTAGCCAAAGGACCCAAGAGAAACTGCACAAGGAAATGGGAGGCTTGGAGGACTGAGGGAAGGCATATGTTGTGTTTCTTCAGTCTATGAGCAGCATTGAGAGATTGTAATGAGAGCTGGATAGGTTGTGAGCTAAATCTTTGTGTAATCTGAAGATATTTCCACTTATATGATAATACAGAGATCGAGGTTTTTAGTTGAGGCTTTCCCTAGAGTATTCTTATGTGTTCAAGCATGATTGATTTCTCATTCTCTGTTATATGTGTTCTATTTGATCTTGCTCAAAATCGATTAAGCTTCCACAAGTTTGTTTTTTAAAGTAGATCAAGTATTTTGCTTTGGTATATTGCATTATTTGGTGATCTATAGTGAGAATTTCTACATGGTATCAAAGCAGAGGACATTATACAAAGAAGGGAGAAGTTCGAAGGTTGAAGTTCTTGATTATAGAAATCGAATTCTTATCACATCTCAAATTTCACTAATGGCGTTCAATGGTTTGAGACTTGAGTATGCCCTGGATGGAAGCTCGAATTATATAGCCTGGAAGGATTGCATGGAAGCAGTATTAGAGGACAACAGTTTGAAGAACTTCATTGATCAAGGAGTCCAAAGCCAGTAGTTGCTAATGCCCAAGAATTGGCAGAATGGAAGAAATGTGTAGCTAGAGCAAGGAGGATTCTTCTGGAGGGAGTTCGAGACCACACTGTCTCGAGTCTCCATGGGAAGGAGACACCATTTTCAATGTGGAAAACATTGAAGGATCTATATCAAAACAACAATGATCAGAGGAAGCTCGCGCTGAAAGAAAAGCTTCAGAAAATCAAGTGTGAAAAGGGTGACATGATCTCTACATATCTGAACAAGCTCACCACATATAGGGATGAGCTTGAAAGTGTGGGAATGACGATAGCCGATGATAACATGGTGAGTTTTGTTGTCCTCGGTCTTCCTAAGAGCTGGCATAGCTACCAAGACTCAGTAAATGGAAGAGAGAAACTGCCAGATTGGGAACGAATTTGGTCGAATCTGATACAAGAGGAGATAAGGAGAAGCACTAGAGATGGATCTTCATCAAAGCAAGATGATGAAGAAAATCTAGCCTTAGTGAGTAAGGCAAGGAAACGGAAGGGGAAGGCATCCCATTCCAAATCAAGTTCTTCCCATGGTGGGAAGAAGATTGACAAATCGAAAGTGCGATGCTTTCATTGTCATTAGGTGGGAAATTATGCTACAAATTTTCCATAGAAGAAATCCAAGAAGGGATCGTCAAAAGTATCAGATGTTGAGGCACTGACCTCACAGTTCGAATTGGAATTAACCCTCATTGCATGCATGGTTTCATCGATGGTGGGTTGTGTTTGGTACCTGGACAGTGGAGCCTCATTCCACATGACCGGCGACAAGAGTTTATTCAGTGCCTTGGAGGATAAGGACCTCCAGATGCGCATAGAGATGGGTGATGATGGAAAGTACCGTGTTTTAGGTGAAGGAACAGTTGTGTTTCAGAGGGAGCATGGGGCTCCTTTCACCCTGACTCATGTAAAGTATGTATATTTTCTGAAGAAGAACATTGTGTCCATTGTTATGTTGGAAGACAAAGGCTATGATGTAGTCCTTAGTAAAGGAAAGGCATATTGGCATTGGACAAACCAAGAGGATTGGGATTTGAGTAAAGAATCTTTACAAGATGGAGGTAGATGATTGTGCTGCATTGAGTTCCAAATCAGAGTTGGAGCAGAGCCAAGATATTGGTGAGCTATGGCGTAGAATATTGGGCCACTTGCACCATGGGGCGTTGAAGATCATGTGACAGATTGTTAGGCCCCTATACAACTAGTGTAACCCCTTATTGTTATTAGTACAACCCCCTTATTATATTTTTGTACCCATGTAATCCCCATATTGTTACTATTGTGCCCCATAGAAGCCCATTACTGTTATTATTTTGCCCTTACATTACTATTATTATGTCGGCTATGATTATATTATGACCCCTTAGACTCCTATATATAGAAAGGAGGTCTTCTCATTTGAATCATACAAGAATTGTTCATTTGTGTAATGTAAAGGAGGTTTCCCCCTTGAAGAGGTTGAATTATAAGGTGTTCAACTATCTTTTCTATATTTTTGTGAGTTTGTTTCATAACATTTGGTATTAGAGCTTTGGATTTTAGGGTTTCGCCAAATTAGGTCATCATGGCATTTTCGCTATAACTTTTTTTCTGCTACATTTAAAAAGCGAAAAAAACCATTTGAGACGAAATTTGACTGAACATCGGGTCTAAATTTCAGAGCTTTTCACGCTATATTTGTGGAGATATGATCTGAGGAAGTTGGTCCCTTTGCAGACTCCTAAATTACATTCCAAACAGGTGACCTAGGGAAAATCGTCATAAATTTCTCTCTGAGCATTGGATTGAAATTTCATAAGAAGGTACAGAAAGAGGACAAACTGTAGTTTCTTGTATGTATTTTTGAGAGGAAAAGGTCGAAACAGGGACACGTGGCATGTCATACAAGTTCGCTCTACTGAACTAGTCTATAATCATGTCATCTTGGGAGCTTGTGCATAACTCTTTCTTGGAGAATCTAAATTCAATCCAACTGGTGGCTTTAGAAAGAGGATGTAGAGGGATACTGTAGGTCACAATTTCAGAACTTAAAGATCCAAAAGTACAAAGTGATAATCGTTTCAATATCAAGCTCCTAAAATCAAGAAAAGGCTATACGAGGAAGTTTGATGGCAAGGATCCAGTAAATTGGATACTTCAAATGGAGCAATATTTTGATCTACATGGCGTACCACTATTACAAAAGGTATGTATTGCATCTTCATATTTAGAACCGGATCAATTTATAGTATAAAGGCTTGGTCTCGAACAACTGCTACGTGGTCAATTTTCATGGAGGAAATGATAGCACATTATGAGGATACAAAGAGAAACACCTTCTTTAGCCAATTGATAAATATCAAACGAAAGTGTTCAATGGTAGAGAACATTCAGGAATTTCAAAATTTGAATATAAGGGCAAATGATATTCCAGAGAAGCAAAGGATTGATGTCTTAATGGGTACTTTAAAGGATATCATTCAACATGAGGTTCGTCTTTGGGAACCTGATTCATTGGAGAAGGCATTTAGGTGGGCAAGAAAAATTGAAAGTGAAATTATGGAAACAAGGAATCCCACCAATCATGACTATAATTATGGAAGTGTTTCTTCTCCTAGCCTTCCACAACCTATAAGGGTTACACCACAACAATTGGAAGAAAAAAGAGAAAAAGGGCTTTGTTAAAATTGTGATAGCAAATGCACTAAACGTCATAAGTGTGATGAGAAGAAACTATTTTACATAGAGTATGAAGAGGAGGAAGAAAAGGATCAAGAAACATCAAAACAAGAGGATATATGCCAGGACCCAACTCGAGAGAAAGAATAAATAAGTTCGACCACATCTTGTAAAGCATTAGCAAGAATTACCACTCCTAAAAATCTCAAGATAGAAGGACATATTAAGGAGAAAAAGGTTCAAGAAGTGAAAGATCACATCGAGAAAGAAGAAATGAATCCAAACATATCATGTAATGCATTGGCAGGAATTACCACTCCTCAAACTATCAAGATAGAAGGACATATCAAGAAGAAAAATGTTCAAGAAGTGAAAGATCACATCGAGCAACAAGAAATGAATCTGACCTTATCTTGTAAAGCATTGGAAGAAATTACCACTCCTCAAACTCTCAAGATAGAAGGACATATCAAGAAGAAAAAGGTTCAAGAAGTGAAAGATCACATCGACCATCAACACCAAGTTCTCCAACTTTTAAACGGTAACGTAACTTTGGTGCAGAATCAAATGAAACAACAAGTAGGTCAACATCGCAGTGAAAAAAGTTTTGATGTAGGTGATTGGGTATTTTTACAGCTACATCTCAAGCAAGCTATTTATGAGAAGGAAATATTGGCAATACTACATGCACTTAAGAAATGGAAACCCTACCCAATGGGAAGACAATTCAAGGTAAAAATGGATCATGATAGTCTTAAATACTGTTTAGAACAAATTTTATCTTTAGAAGAACAGAAAAATGGGTCACAAATATGTTGGGATGACTTTGACATCATCTACAAAAAAGGGAAGATTTTTTTTTTTGGAGATGCACTCTCAAGAAAGGATGAGGATGTGGAAGCATTGTTTTCTGCTATTTCTATTATCCAACCAGATTGGATAAATGAAGCAAGGGATGAATGGAAGAAGGACAAAGAAGTGTGGCCACTCATTCAAAAGTTGCAGAAGATCCTAATTCAAACAATATTGCCAGAACTTGAATAGGAAGGAAAAATTATATTGGAACCTGGAGTAGTCATAGAAATAAGAACCCGACAGCTATGAAATCGATCAATTTTAGAGTATCTCATCAAGTGGAAGAACTTACATGCTAAGGATTCCACATAGGAGGAGAAGAATTTTATACAAAATAATCAAGAACTACTCAAGCGTTGAGGACAACACTTTTTGAAGGAGAGGGGCATGTTAGGCCCCTATACTACTAATGTAACTCCTTATTATTATTAGTACAACCCCCTTGTTATATTGTTTTACCCATGTAGTCCCCATATTGTTAATATTGTGCCCCATAGAAGGCCACTATTGTTATTATTGTGCCCCTACATTATTATTTTTATGTCGGCTCTGATTATATTATGACCTCTTAGACTCCTATATATAGAAAGTAGGTCTTGTCATTTGAATCATCCAAGAATTTTTCATTTCTGTAATGTAAAGGAGGTTGCCCCTTCGAAGAGGCTGAATTCTAAGGCGTTAAACTATCTTTTCTATATTTTTGTGAGTTGGCTTCATAACACAGATTTCTACGAGACTTCCCAAGGGTAAACTGGAGCAAGTGGATACATGCAAGGGTTGTACCTTGGGTAAGTATGCAAAATCTTCCTTTCAGGATCAAGACAGTCGAGCTGGAGCAATCCTAGAGCAATTTCATATAGATGTGTTTGGACCATTCTCAACAGCTTCCACTGCTAAACAAAGGTACTGTTAGCCCTGCTATGCAGTGCTGACTTTCTAGAGGTCAAAGAGAAGCTTGGTCTGTTTGGTGGTGCTCTCAAAGAGGCCCCACATGGGTCATTTTCCCCTTCTCCTCACCCCATCACTGATCCAATGGCTCCCATTGCACTCGATAAAGGTGACCCGCTCTACCACTCTCCACCATCAGATCATCTCCACCAGATTAGACAGCCTTCGCACATATCGCGAGAGCAACTAGATCGAGCGATAGAATACGATGAGAGTGGTTTTTCTCTCTCATCCGCTGCTACGTGTCGTTTGTTGAGTGGAATCGCTCAGCCCCGGGCAATTACCACTTAGCACCTGAAAGCGATGTGATGAAACCATTACCACCCAAGCAAACCACCCTCACCCATTAGTCCCTGTGCAACTCCATCACCCCATGATTGTCCGATATGTCCACTGAAGATCCAATGGCCCTTACGCACTACGCTCCCACTTTGGCCAATAGCCTTCGCCGAGCCATCTCCACCGTTCATCTCCCTGATCTGATGGTCATCTCTCTCCCTCATCCCAACTGTCCACTTACCCGTCCATCCCACGTCCTACGACCATTCTGTTGCCTGAAGAAGGAGATGACCAGCTCTGCTGGATTAGTTACAATCAGACCCCTAACAACCACATTAAATAGAAAGCATGGCCAAAGGGAGAAAAGGACATAGCACGGCTCTGTAATAGAATTTTTCAAACATGGACTTCACTACTGCAAGCATTCCAACAGCCTAAAGGACAGCGTAGTAGTTGAACAGATCAGCTTTACACAATGTAGCAAGCAACCTCGTATATAGACTCCATCAGGCAGTTAAATGCAGTTGGTGGTCAATTAAGACCCCTCCATACCTAAATAGCCAAGTGCCATTTTAATGTAAATTTATAAATACCCAGAAGAAAGATATAATCAAGGTCGGCATTTGATGTAAAGTTCAACTTCTGGAGACTGTAGACACTTTGTAACTTGCAGCATCTCATCTTCATTTTAAGCAAATACAAGCTTCTTTTGCTATTAACTACTCACTGTTCATTTTCTTCTATTCTAAGCTTGCACCTAATATGTTGTGTTATTCATCTCTTGATGTTTAGCACTAGATAATTGTCATCTTATCTCTGTGTTGGAATCTCAAATGCATCACTGAATAGGTTGCTCAGGTGTCTTTCTATCTGGTGCAAGAGAGCTGTCATCCTGTCTTTGCATTAATAGACTAGATTTGCAGGTTTCTGTACTAGTTGCAGTCAACCATCACATGGTCTTGTGTATCTTCTGATGTGGTTAGTGTTCTCCATATTCACCTAAATCTCTAAACTATGAGCATTGGTGGTCTAAAGCTTTGTATTCTGAGGGTGTTCATGCATGTCTGGGGTGAAACAGAGTAGAAGTGGTTATATGGCTTGAACCAAACCATCATTCCTTCCACTAAACCTTGCAACAATAGTTGAATTTATATGTTACCAGGCATCTCTAAGCTACAACCTAGGAGAGTTTCTTGGAATCATAACATAATTGGAGCTGCTACCAGGGAGAGGATATTGAAGCTCAGCTTCCGTGGGAGAATGACACAGATCCATATTTGATGATAGAAAAAGTTTGGACACATTTTTGGTTGTAATCATCTATCTGGTGACTCTACTGGAGGACGAACCTTTTGGTGACTCCACATCATAGTTCTGGCTCAGTTTGTGAGGCACACTCGGAGCAATCCTCAGAAATCACCAGCTGACCTAGTTCTTGACCCTGAAAAGATTTTCGAGCAAAGAAAGACATCATAAATGGGAACATAAGGATCAGGAAATCCTAAACAATCTTATGCATCTATGCAAGAAAGGATTGTAACAGAATACATACATACTGAGAATATAGCCTCTAGTACTAGCACTGAAGAGAAATTTTTAGAGATTCATAAAGCTCCCATTTCTTTAGGTCCTCCTTTGGATCTCAGCCCAAAGGAAACCTCCCTTCCATTCCATCAGTTTCCTTCAGCCCTGTAATTCATTTCTCAGCTTTCTATCATTCAAATTGCTAGCACCCTTCCATCCACCCTAATCATGGCAGGTCCACAAGCACCCACCAAAATGGAAAGAATCATAGTTGCTAGGTATGGACTCCTGGTCCTGCCTATTCCTTTGAATGCCATGCCTGTAGGAGAATATCATAAATGCATGCCTAAGTTCACTAGGACAGAGGGAGTAAGCGCTGAAGAACACCTTGAGTCTTTTTATAGCTATGCTGATAACCTAGATATCATTGAAGATGATGTTGTGGATGAGAGTATTTGTCCAAAGCCTTGATGGAGAGGCTAGAAAGTGGTTCAGAGAGCTGACCCCTAGGTCCATAGTAGACATTGAAGCATTAGATGATGTGTTTTTAGAGCATTGGGGGGATAAGAAAGATCTGCTCTATTATCATAATGATTTTGGCAACCTAAAGAGGGAAAATGGGGATTCATTGTCTGATTTCAATAAGAGGTTCACCTACATGTATAGCAAGATACCAACTGAAGTGAGACCTACTCCCACCTCTTCCAAGATCACTTATGCCAATGCCTTCGATTCTTATTTCTGTTTACTATTGAGGGAGAGAAGATGTGCTTCTTTGGATGATATGCAAGATGCAGCCTTGGAAGTAGAATCAAACATCATGGTTGTAGAAGAGCTCAAAGGTAATTCTGAAAGAAGAAAACAGAGGGGTGAGCTCTCATCATCTTCATATCCCAAGATCGATAAAATGGCCAAGATGATAGAGTCTTTAGCCTCTAAAGTTTCCAAATTAAAGGTTGAGCAACATTCTAGGAAAGGATGGGTTCTTAATACCTTTTCTCCTCCAAATCCAAATCTATATAGAAGACCTATTGAGCAGTTGCAGATTTTGCAAAGGAGCAAAGATGCCAATGAAGGCCAAAGGGTGAAGGTTGCTTTTCAGAATACAGTCATGGAAGAAGAGCAGTTTGAAGAAGATGATGAAATCCATTGCATGGAAGACAAAGGCAATGCCACTTTTCTAACCAAAGCTGCCTATGAGAAGTCATTATTCAATGACAAGATCAACCAAAAATGGGATGGTGAGCCTATTCTACAAACTGTAGATTAGCACAAATATAATTTGAGGTCAAAAATGAATAATGTCAAGGAAACTCCTGTTCATAAAGATGTTGTTCCTGGAGAGCATCAAGCCAATAAGCAGAAGCAACCAGCAGTTGATCTTATGATCTTCAACTCTTCAACCATAAAGGTAAGAGGCCTTGACAGGTCCCCTGTTTCGTTTAGTTTTCAATCAGAAATCTAGAAGCTAAGAATACCTATGCCCCTGATTGAACCAGTGAAGAAAGAGTCCTTCCAGAAATCTATCCTTGAGGATCTTGAGCCTAAAACCATCCAAGCTTCCACTAACTATGTAAATCTGCAAGATGACAAACCAGTTGTTGTTCTCAGCCCAATGATTAAAAATTGTGAAGTCAGCTCCCCATCATCTTATGTTCCTCTATCTGTTCAAGATAAAATCCCTCATAATTGTCCCCTAGGCACTAAAGCCAGCTATAATTCAATGCTCAAGGCTAACATGGATAATCTTGGTCCTGATATTACGAAGCCTAGCTAGTTGGCCTCCACACAGCCTAAAAAGGTAGTTTTCCAGATCACAGAGGAAGAAAGCCCATAGATTTGGGACAACTTCTTTGATGGGGCTTGTTTTAAGAAAGCTACAGGAGCAGAAGAAGTCTTTGTGTCCCCCACACAAGAATACATTGATTTAGCAATTATTTTAATTGTTCAGGCCAAAAATGACACAGCTGAGTACACAATAGCCCTTATTATTCAACAGGTGTACAAAAGCTTCCACGAAAAACATCCAAGGATGAGAGCATACAAAGAGGGGGTGAAATATAAACCATCTCTACCTGATAAGGTCAAATGCCCTAAACTTTTTGAGGTAGGTGATTAAATCAACAGGCTTTAGCAAGTCTTTGATGAATTGGCCGACATGCACATTGACCAAGAGAAAGAAACCTTTCATAGAAAGGTAAAAAGGGTCAATTTTTAGTATGGTGATTGTTTTCTCCAATGGGATGCATTGAAGGAAAGGAAGGGAGATCAGGGAAAATTCGATGCTCTGTGGACAGGACCTTTTATCATTGCTCAGGTCTGGGGGAACAACACTTTCATGTTGCAAAGTGTGGAAAGTGAACCAGTTTTTGATGGCCTAGTTAATGGGTGGTTTTTGAAGATTTATGTTGTTAAGGCCTTTAGGCCCCAACATTGTAAATATGTTCTTTTACCATTTTTAGTGTAGGCTTAGTTAGACTCCATGTTGAATGGAATACTAGGAAAAATTTTTGATCTTGTTTCTATATGAAGGCAGTGGTCTACGGTTCTTAAAACCTCACAGGGAGGATTTCATCCCCAGAAGGAGCTAGTGTTAGATTGGTCTGTTTTGTGGTGTCCTCAAAGAGGCCCCACATGGGTCATTTTCCCCTTCTCCTCACCCCCCCCCTCTGCCGATCCAACAGCTCCCATCACACCCGATAAAGGTGACCTACTCCACCACTCTCCATTGTCAAATCATCTCCACTAGATCCAACGACCTTCGCACATATCGCGAGAGAAACTAGATTGAGTGATAGCATGCAATGAGAGCGGCTTTTCTCTCTCATCCACTACTACGTATAATTCGTTGACTAGAATCACTCAGCCCTAGGCAATTACCACTTAGTGCCTGAAAGATATACGATGAAAACCGTTACCACCCAAGCAAACCACCCTCACCCATTAGCGCCAGTGCAGCTCCATCACCTGATGATCATCTGATCTATCCACTGATGATCCAATGACCCTTACATACCCCACTCCAACTTCGGCTGATAGCCTTCTCCGAGCCATCTCTGTCGTTCATCTCCCCGATCTGACGGTCATCTCTCTCCCTCATACTAACTGTCCACTTACCCATGCATCCCACGTCCTATGGCCATTCTGTTGCCCGATGAAGGAGATGACCAGCTCTGTCAGACTAGTTACAGTTAGACCCCCAACAACCACATTAAACAGAAAGCATGGCCAAAGGGATAAAAGGACATAGAACAACTCTGTAACAGAATTTATCAGTCATGGACTTCACTGCTGCAAGCATTCCAACAGCCTAAAGGATAGCGCAGCAGTTGTACAGATCAAATTTACAGGACGTGGCAAGTAACCTTGTTTAGAGACTCCATCAGGTAGTTAAATGTAGTTGGTGGTCAATTAAGACCCCTCCATACCTAAATGGCCAGGTTCCATTTTAATCTAAATTTATAAATACCTAGAAGAAAGATATAATCAAGGTTGGCATTTGATGTAAAGTTCAACTTCTAGAGACTGTAGACACTTTGTAACTTGCAGTGTCTCATCTTCATTTTCAGAAAATACAAGCTTCTTTTATTATTAACTACTCACTGTCCATTTTCTTCTATTCTAAGCTTGCACCTGATATGCTATGTTCTTGATCTCTTCATGTTTAGCACTAGATAACTGTCATCTTATCTCTATGTTGGAATCTCTAATGCATCACTAAATAGGTTGCTCATGTGTCTTTCTATCTAATGCAAGAGAGTTGTCATCCTGTCTTTGCATTAATAGACTAGATTTGTAGGTTTCTGTACTAGTTGCAGCCGGCCATCACATGGTCTTGTGTATGTGATGGTGTGGTTAGTGTTCTCCATATTCACCTAAATCTCTAAACTATGAGCACTGGTGGTCTAAATCCTTGTAGTCTGAGGATGTTCATGCATGTCCGGGGTGAAACAGAGTAGAATTGGTTATCTAGCTTGAACCAAACCATCATTCCTTCCACTAAACCTTGCAACAATAGTTGAATTTATATGTTACCAGGCGTCATTGAGCTACAACCTAGGAGAGTTTATTGGAATCCTAACAGGTACTATGTTATTTTTATTGATGATTTTTCTCATAGATGTTGGATCTACTTCATGCAAAAGAAGGATCAAACATTATCAAGGTTTTGTGAGTTCGAAGCCTTGATTGAGAAAGAATATGGAATGAAAATAAGGCCCTTGCAAAGTGACAATGGTGGTAAGTATGTCTCCCAACAGTTTAAAGAATTTTATGGAGTAGAAGGAATTAAACGAGAGTTGATGGCACCCTATAACCCACAACAAAATGGGGTGGCCGAAAGGAAGAAAAGATCGATTGTGGGAGCTTCTTGGGTGATGCTGCATGACCAAGGCCTACCAATTCATTTGTGGGTTGAGGCATGCAATACAATAGTATACTTGTAGAATAGAAGCTTAGATCTTATACTAGGGATGAAGACACCAGTGGAAGCCTTCTTCGGGAAGAGACCAAATGTGAGTCACTTCAGGATCTTTGGATCAATGGTTTATGGCCATGTGATAAAAGATTCCCGGAAGAATATAGAGCCAGCAGCTGAGTTGGGAATACTTGTTGGGTACACTGATACACCCCACAACTATCGGGTGTTCTTGCCTACCAGTCAGAGAACAGTGGTACATAGAGATCTGAAGTTTGACAAGCAGAAGGCCATGCAAGTTTCCATTGAGAGGGAGCTCAAGTTGCATGCAGAGGAGGAACTTTTGGTTCCTAAGGAGGAGGAGCCTTAGACTAATGCGGAGCAGCTGCATGAAGAGGATCCAGGAGTCGAGACATCCACTCATGCAGAGTCTTCCAGAGATGGGCATAAACGCTCAAGGAAAGCTGACAAATTGGTGATGGATGTGAGAGTGAATTTGGGGCAGCCATCCTCTCAACATAGACAGAGGAGATCACCTGAGCGCTACACTGGTTACATGGCCCTTATTGGGGAGTGTGTAGAGACTGAACCATATTCCTTTGAGTAAGCAGTGCAACAACCAATCTGGGTTGATGCTATGGTGGAGGAGTACGACTCCATGGTTCGGAACAATGTTTGGGATGTTGTTCCAAGACTGGAGGACAAGTTGGTGGTGAGTTCTCGATGGCTTTACAAGGTAAAGGAAGCAGCTAATGGCAGTGTGGAGAAACATAACGCAAGGTTTGTCGCCCGTGGTTTCTTACAAGTTGATGGGATCAACTATGATGAGACTTTTGCTTCTGTAGCAAGGTTCTCATCTATCAGATTGATGTTGTAACTATCAACACAAATGGGTTGGAAGATCCATTAGATGGATGTGAAGACTGCATTCCTCAATGGCAAGATTGAGGAAGAGTTGTACATAGAGCAGCCGGAAGGTTTTGAGACCTTCGATCATGAGTTGCATGTGTGCTAATTCAAGAGAGCTTTGTACAGGCTAAAGTAAGCACCTTGTGCTTGGTACTCCAGGATCGACAGTTATTTCACCGGGTTGTGCTTCACAAAGAGTGAAGCAGATGCGAACCTTTACCACATCGTGGTAGAAGGTAAGCCATTGATCATTGTTCCTTATGTTGATGATCTGATATTGACAGGTGATGATAAATTGATCAAGTTTTGCATTGTTCTTTATGTTGATGATCTGATATTGACAGGTGATGATAAATTGATCAAGTCTTTCAAGGAGGACCTTGCAAGAGAGTTCAAGATGAAAGACATGGGTCTCATGCACTACTTTCTAGGCATGGAAGTGTGGCAGAAGGATGGGGCAGTGTTTGTGTCTCAAGGCAAGTATGCCAATGAGATACTCAGGAGATTCCACATGATGAAGTGCAAGCCCATGCAGACTCCTCTAGCAGGTAACTGCAGGAAGAAGAATGATACTTTAGGTGAGGTAGTAGCTACTACTATTTATCGACAGCTTGTGGGTTCATTGATGTTATTGGAGGATAACCTTATGTGATTCTTATGTATGAACTTTAAGACAAAAGGAAAAGGGTGATTCCTAATTTGTAAATAATTCTTGTTTGTGTAGAATTAAAGTTTATAGGATTTTAAAAACATTTAGGTTGTGAACTCATGTGACAGAGCCAAAGGGATGCCTTAGAAACATTGTATTCATATTTCAAACATTATTATAAGGATGCATTAAATATCTCTTAAATACTATAGATCTTAAACACTAAATATCACAACAAGAATCACAAATAAGTCAAGTATGAGTCAAAGCATCATTACTCTTCCATTAATTCCTCATAATAGTAGGATATTTACATGACATACATCACAATTAGAGTCTCCATTATAAAATTGGGGAAAGTGTAAGACAAATTCTAGATATTTCTTCTCGCCAAAGATTATTCTTAAGGTATCCTTAACAAGCATATCCTTTCATATCTCTCTACTTAATACATAATGTTATTGTGCTTGATTGAGGCATACTCTGCCTCGTTGGTGTCATTTGACTACTTCAATTAATAATTAGAAGTATGTTTTATCCAATAACTAGATTCACATTGTAGGGCGGTACACTAGCAACTTACTTGGTAAAGGGTAGTTCCAAACTTGGTAATACATCAAATGGTCTAATGGAAGATAGTGAGTGTAGTACGGACATGCACTAATATGTTTGAAGACAATAACATAAGTTGTGTTTAATGGTTCATGATGTGTCGTGGGGCACACACTTGAGGCACTAAATGAATAAGTTTGGGTGGGAAGAATTACTACAACTAAGTATATGCTCAACATGAGTTATCATGGGCTTGTTGCAAGACAATTACTATGATATATCCTATATTTGGATAAAAAACTATCAACACCCATGTGTCCTGACAGGTTTCATTTCAAGGAGTTGATATAACCGCATAATGATGGACGACAATTGTAATTCCATGGACTAGTGTAGCTTTATACCTTTACCTGGTCAAGCAAGTAACTAAGGGTGCCATCAGTTAGGATCGACCTTCATAGGAAATAATTTTTTGTATTAAATGAAATATCATTTTCCATATTTTCCATTGGATGAGAATATCGTGATATTCAATAGACGATATTAAAAAGAAGAAAACCAATCATTGACTCATTGTCTACCACCTATTATACCTTAAAGGGTATACTTAAGTCCTAATGTAGCAAACCAACACATGGGATGAATACCTTGCTAACAGTATAGTTCCACAAGTCTCTAATGGTTCATCTAATATGAGTCAGAAATATGATGAATACTAGATGTACTAAAAAACATGATGAATGTTAAGGCACCAAGAATAAAAAAACATAACAAAATTAATAATTATTTAGTATTTTTTTATGGTAAAATCAATTTTATTTGTATAAAAAAAAATAACCATGAAATTTATACACCATATGTAATAGTTTGTCCCATACTAAGTTTAATGTTTCGGAATTTTCCTCCATAATAAATAGTTTCATCTATCTCCATCTTTGAAATTCAAGTAGGTTGAGGCTAGGCTTCCTTATGAGGTACACATCAATTGTGGTTTGAATATGATTACAAGATTAAATAGCTTCCATAGTTTTTTTAGGATATTTTAAGCAAAGATCATATTTCATGTAGCCCATTGTGCTAGGAAGAATAATGGACATCCCACATTTTAAGGTGTTTTACAACCAATATAGGTGCCTTGTCTAGGTTCAAAACTCAGTTTACTTATTTAACAAAGATTGTAGGTGATTTCTTTATGTTTAGGAGTATGGTGGAATTCCCATTGACTTGATCCCAAGTCTACTTGGTGACAAGTAACATGTCTATTGATTTTCTTGATTGAAAAAATAAATAAAAATAATATATCTAATATTTTTTTTTTAATTCCCCCATGTATGCCTCAAATAGATGTTCATGATTACTTATATTATTTTCCTTTATGGCTAATACCTAAAAGTGTGTCCCTTGGGGGACAATTCAATTAGTGATGGCCATAAAAATGGATTGTTATGTACCAGTAGGTTCCAGGTTCAATTCCCCCTAGTTTATCCATGTCTACGAAAGGGTCATATGTAGACAACTAGGGGTTATAGTGGCAGTGGTCAGAATCGCCCCCTTGCCCCGCAAGTATGTAACTGACCTAGTTTTTGATTCCTTTAGTAACCAAAAAAAAATCAAAATTTATAATTACATCTTCAACATCACTAAATCATTCTCAACTAATTAAAATAGTCTTGTTGACACATATAAACTTCTAAATTACCTGTAAATAAATTTAAATTTCATTTAAAACCAATGTAGATCCATCTTAACTCTAGATCTATCAAGAGGTGAGAGGTATCAAATCTCTTAAGGTGCAAAACTCGTTTTTTAGTGAAAAACATTATGAAACATTTGCACCTCGGGAGATTTTATCCCTCACGACACTTCATAGATCCAAAGTTAAGACGGATATAAGATGATTTAACATTTCTATATTAAAATAAATTCAAAATCAAATTTGTTTAAAATACTATTTCTCCTCCTAACAATTAAAAAAACTACATATTTGAGAACTATATATTAAAAAAAATCTAAATTCAATATTATACTAAGTATTAATTCTCCTCACAAGTATACACTATAAATCATATTATAGTTTTTTAGGTCCCAATCTCTTTATATGATTAATCCATCATCTCAACTTGATACCCATTATTCTTGGTTAAATCATGAACCATGTAAATTAACAAAATTCTTGAACCATATAAATTAACAAGCAAACTCAAAATGAATGTTAAACATGTTTTAATATTTCAATATATATCACTAATTAAAACTTTAAAATCCTATAAACTTTTAAAATATTACCAATAATATGTAATTCATAAATTAAGATATATACTATTCAATAGAACAATACATTAAACATTATAGAGATTAAAATATATAATATTGAACATAAAAAATATTTCAATGTTTTTTTTTAAATAAAAATTCATAAAATTAAAAATACACAATTCTAATATTCCATTAAAAAAAAATAAAAATGTACTTATGCTTTATTAAAAATTCAAGCCACTCATTAAAAATGTCATGGCACCAACGAATAATAATGAATTTTTTTTAAAAAAATTGACTATGCCTATTAGAATTAATGGAGATTAGGTGATTATTGTTACATAGTTATGCTTGTGATTTTCTTGGACATTCAGTTCCTATCATTCAGGGATTTGATTTACTATCCCTAACAAAGTGTATCTATTTATTATTGGAGTTTAATGTGAAGCCTAAGCAGTATATTTTCTTGTAGGAGCTCCCGGTGATCCGCACCTGCGAGTTCCTCATGTGTTGTTTGCCAATTCATGTCTTCCATGTGCAACTGTTGACATGGTATCAGAGCTGTAGGAAGGAAAGGCCTATATGCTGAGTTGAGGAATGCCACATCGTCACATAGAGACTGAAGACAAATCACGTCGATACTCTTGGAGAGTATGCTCATTTTTTATTTCTTGCATTGTCACGGGATTCTAGTGTACACCAACGACTAGTCGCGAACCTGAGGTGAATAACTGCGATGATTGGTTTGCAAGCTGTGTGGAAACCAAAGGCCTACATCAAGAAGGAGGCTAGACAACCATAAAGAGGAGTGACTTTCCAGCAGTAGTGCGTGGGCTCGCTTGGAAGCTGCATGGGCTGAAGCTATGCATGATTGGAGGAGGCGAGCTATACTTGTGTCGAGGAAAAGGAGGCCTGACTGCTGAAGCTACTAGCTGGACCTACATCAAGAAGGAGATAGCTGCGTGGAGAATGCATTTGAGTTGGCTGGTGCTCTGCAGTTTGTGCAGAGGAAGTGTATTGACTGAGATAAGCTCGGTGGTTGTGGCAGCGTCGAGTGATTTAGGCTGCATGGTGGAAAGAAGGCCGTAGCGTTAGAGTGAACATCTATAGCCTGAGAGAGTGAAGATCTATTGTGTAGGAGGCACTGTGATTGTAGCAACAATCAAAATTGTAAAGTGGTGTTTGTTTGCTGCCCCAACGAGGTGATGCTAGTTTGCCACATCATAATCATAGCTCTCAACATTTGGTTTGTTGTTCCTCCTCCTCCCCACGGTGGTGCAGAAATAATGATTGCCTCGACAATTAATTCTTGTTTTAATTGAATTTTTATTTTTCAAAGCTTTAATTAAAAGAAAATTCTTTGGATTTATTTTAATTGGAGGGTTCCTTATTTAAAAAAATCAAAATGGGTGCGTATTTTTTAAGAGAATTCGGAGTGATCTATTTAAAAAAAAGAAAAAGATCTGGAGTTCCTTTAATTGAAATTTGAGGAATTATTATCATTCAGGGCAATTTTTTTGTGAAGGAATTTCTCAGTGATCAGGGTATTTTTTTTAACATTCAAGGGCTGCTTAAATTGTTGAAGACTTTATTAATTCAAGATGAAGAATAAAATTGCTGAACCCTTATCTCAATGAGAGTAATAAGCTTGATGGTTCCAATTACACAAATTGGAAATTTAAGCTCTAGACTCTGCTTGAGGGACAGAATGCCTATGGCATTGCCACCGGTGATGAGGTCAAGCCAACTACTGCAACTAGTGGATCGAATACAACAATTCAAGACTGGGAGAAAAGGGAGATGAAGGCTAAGGTTCTTCTGAAGTTATCAATCAAAGATTGCATCATCCATCACATTCGGGATTTCAAGACAACTAATGCCATCTGGATGATTCTCAAAGAGATGTACGAGATCAAGAACACCAGTTGAACTTTGTACCTCAGGAAGAAGATTCTTTCAATCAAGATGGAGGAGAATGAGTCTATCTCTTCATTCATATCCCAGATAAAGGAAGTTAAAGATAAACTAAGTCATATCGATCAGATTGTGGCAAATGATGATCTGGTGACAATTGCCATGAATAGCATGATAGATGATTATCAGATGTTTATAACAGGATTGAATGTAAGAGAAAAGCCTCCAGGCTTTGAAGACCAAGTTTAAGTCGAAGGGGAAAGCAATGGCTGATCACAGGAAAGGTAGCGCATCAAGAAGAAGGACACCATAAGGTATGACCTCGCATAAACATGACTCTACTCCTAAATGTTTTTATTGTGGTAAGATAAGCTATATTTCTAAATTTTTCCATAAGAAAAAGGTAGATGGGGAGAGGTACAAGCAGAGAAGACATGCAGGTCATTTGGCCGATGCATATGCATATCAGAATCAGGATGTCAGATTGTTTATGGATGACACTAAGGTTGCTTGAACTACTAAGGAGGATGAATCAAATATTTGGTTCATAGATTATGGAGCCTCCTCACATATGACAGGTAAACAACAATGGTTCAGAAATTTTAGAGAATCCAACACTGGAGTAAAAGTATACCTTAGAGATAATAGAGGGTACGAGATCAAGAGATATGGAGATGTCCTTGTTACTCTACCCAATGGAAAGATCAGGAATATATCTTATGTGTGGTATGTTCTTGGTACTAAGAAGAACCTGATTTCTGTATCAAAGATTACAAATCAGGATCTCAAGGTAGAATTCTTTAAATCTCATTGTATTATTAAAGACTTGTCGGACTAGATGAAGCCTATTGCTACAGGTATTCATATAGGAGGACTCTACAAAATGGATGTGAAGAGTACACCACAGCAAGCATTGATGTCAATAGATAAGTCTGCTGAACATTTGTGGCATCAACGACTTGTGCACATCAATTTCAATGGCCTATTTTTGTTGCAGAACAAAGGTATGGTAGATGGTCTTCCTATTTTGAAAAAGTTGCATATTGATCATGAAGCATGTGCATTTGGTAAAAATCATAGAGATGAATTTCCTGCTGTTAAATATAGGAAACAGAGGGATATACTCAAACTTATACACACTGATTTATGTGGCCCTATACAGACAAGATCGTTAGGTGGGGCCTACTATTTTCTAATATTTGTTGATGACTGTACAAGATTCACATGGGTGTATTTTCTTAGACAGAAGAGTCATGCCTTTCAGTATTTCAAGAAGTTCAGAAACATGATCGAGAAGAAGACAGGAAAATTCATCAGGATTCTTCGATCAGATCAAGGCAGAGAATTCAAGAAATGGGTTTCAACAAATATTGTAAAGAGCATGGGATATAACAATGGTTTACAACACCTTACACTCCTCAGCAGAATGGAGAAGCTGAGAGGAAAAACAAAACACTGGTGGAGTGTGCTCATAGTATGTTGAAACGTAAGAATCTAACTAATGGTTTTTGGGCAGAAGCTATCAATACTACAGTGTATTTGAAGAATAGGAGTCCCACTAAAAGTCTTGATTATAAAACTACTTTTGAAGCATTGTTTGGCTTCAAACCTGCAGTAAGCCATCTTAGAGTGTTTGGTTGTAAAGCTTTTGCGCATGTTCCCAAAGAAAATAGGAAGAAGTTAGATTTAAAAGCCATTAAATGTATCTTCATTGGATACTGTAGTGAGTATAAGGCTTATAAAATGTTTGATCCTTCTTCTCACAAGGTGTTTGTCAGTAGAGACGTAGTATTCCATGAATAGGTTGATGATGAAAATCCTGTTCAAAACAATAAAGAATGGCATGTACCTTTACTTTCAGATGAGGATGTTGAAACAAGGATCAGTCAACAACAACAACAACAACAACAATAGTAGGATAAAGAGGAGGAAATTGAGTTCAGCCACAAAGAGAAGAACAAAGCAGAATAGCTGAACCCCCACTGCTCAGGAGATCTAGCAGGCTGAAATAGTTACCAGCTCGATATACGTATTGTGCGCTCATGACTGGTATGTTAAACATTACAGAACCTTCTAATTTTTATGAAGCTAGTAAGAGTTTTGAATGAAAGGAATTAATGAAGGAGGAATATGAATCTATTATTAAGACAGCATGCCTGGGATCTAGTAAGGCTTCCTCATGGTAAACAACCCATAGGTTGTAGATGTTTATTTAAGTTGAAATTTAAAACAGATGGGTCTATTGATAAGCATAAAGCAAGGTTGGTGCAAAGGGGTATTCCCAGAAAGAAGGTATTGATTTTGAGGAAACATTTGCCCCTGTGGAAAAATTAAATATTGTTAGATTTATTATTTCTTTAGCCACTAAGAATCATTGGAAAATACATCAATTAGATTTTAAATCTACTTTCTTAAATGGTGATTTAAAAGAAGAAGTATACTTAGTGCAGCCTGAGGGGTTTGTTAAGAAGGGAGAAGAGCACTTAGTATATAGATTAAAGAAAGCTTTATATGGTTCAAAGTAGGCTCCTAGATCTTGGTACAAAAAAATTAATTCATTTTACCTCATGCATGGTTATAAACGGAGAAAAAATGATCCTAATTTGTATACTGTATTTAATGATGAGGAACATATAGTGTTGATTTCTTTATATGTAGATAATCTGATCATGACAGGGAGTGTAGACAATCTCATTGAAGAAATCAAGCAGCAGTTATCACAAAAATTTGAGATGAAGGACCTTGGAGAAATGCATTATTTTTTGGGTCTAGAAGTTTGGAGAGATTCAAGCCAAACTTTCTTGTCCCAAGGTAAGTATGCTAAGAGTTTGTTGACTAAATTAAAAATGGATAAGTGCAAAGTTTCATTTGGGCCTTTATAGAAGAACAAAAATCTTTAGGTGGATGATGGTTCGAAATATGCAGATGCAACATTGTACAAACAGTTGGTTGGTAGTCTTATCTATTTGACTATAATGAGACTAGATCTAGTTTATGCAATGAGTGTTTTGAGTCAGTTCATAACTCGACCTCATGAAAACCATTGGATTGCAGCGAAAGGAGTCAGAATTTGTTATTTTGTATTCTGACTCATTTGATGTTAGTTTTACAGGTTATACAGACTCTGATTGGGTGGGAAATTTAGATGATAGAAGATCAATTACAGGTTACACCTTTAGCATTGGATTTGGGGTCATGTTTTGGTGCAGCAAGAAACAGCATATTGTAGCCTTATACTTAGCAGAAGCAGAATATCAAGCTTTGTGTGCAGCAGCATGTGAGGTAGCTTGGTTGTACAGACTTCTCCAAGATGTAGGAGAAGAACAAACAGAAGCTACGGTTATCAATTGCGATAATCAAAGTTCCAACAAACTGGCCTATAATCCTGTGTTTCATAAAAACACTAAGCACATATACACTCAATTTCATTTTCTCAGGGAAAGGGTGCAGTCTAAAGAGATTTGTGTTGAATATTGTAATTCTTGTGATAGTATGGCTGATATATTTACTAAGCCTCTAGGATGACTGAAGTTTGAGTTGTTTAGGAACACATTAGGTGTGTTTAATAACCCATTCTCCATTAAGGGGGAGTGTTAGAATTAATGGAGATTATGTGATTATTGTTATGTTGTTATGATTATGATTTTCTTCGACATTCAGTTCCTATCATTTAGGGATTTGATTTACTATGCCTAACAAAGTGTATCTATTTATTATTGGAGTTTAATGTGAAGCCTAAGCAGCATACTTGCTTGTAGGAGCTCCTGGTGATCCACACATGTGCCTTGTGTTGCTTTCCAATTCATGTCTTCCATGTGCAACTGTTGACAATGCCCAAAAGTGTGTTGGTGGAGGTTTCAATTCTTACAAATTTGGAAAAAAAAATCTTGTTTCTAACAACTCCCGATGAACAATTCAACTACATGGAATGAGGATGTTTCCCCTGAACGATATTTCCAAAACCTTTGGGATATTGCGAGCAGTTGTTGGAGGTTGTTTAATTGAATGCCTATTTAGTGTTGGACATTTACAACCACTAATATACTTTTTCTATAGAGCCTTCTAAAACCTTGTTAAATTCCTCAAAATTTAAGAGTGTTATATGTAGAGGAGAAAATTCGAAAACACACCAGCATGAATCTCAGATAATTAACTTTCTTCGTTTTTTTAATGTTATTTTGGATTTTTTTTGCATTCAAGAATTGTTTTAATATACCAAAAAGTCAAAAAATTATCTTCAAACTTTTCTAAATAAATTTTGTGATTTGGGGAGCTGAAGCGCCTCTAAAAATGGTTTGGTACCAGATTGATTTTGAAATTTACCAAAACAATATTGACATGACATATATTTAACAAAACAACATTGACATGATATAAGAAATTTTCTAAGTGACATGATAGAATGTTTAGATTCAAAACATTATAACATAATATGCTCCTACTCATTGTCATTCAAAGAGAAGAATAAGCTTGTACAATGACTTCTAACCCAACGACTGGTTGTATGTCCTTTATCGACATGGTGGAGAATTTTTAGCAATTTGATTTAAACATATATATACATAAGTGAGAATCAAAGTCTGTTAAGAGATCATAAGAATTTGAGTCTACAATGATCTCATCTGGTTTTTATATTTATCTGCTTTAACTAGAGATGAGATGACAAATACAACTTGTTTTCTCTTATTGTTTAGTGCAGAGAGGGATAACTTACTGGCGTTGGATTGAATTTTGAGTTGTTTTTTTGTTATTTATTTATTATTTAATGTTTAGATGATTAATCTTTGTTTTACCTTGTTGTATATGTATATGTATGTAAGAAAAGATTGCAAAAGAATTAAGAACAACTTATATTTAGCTGAAATAACTGGATATGTGTTGCAATAGTTAAAGCTTTTGCGATTTCTTACAAGATCACTATGAAACAAATTATAAATTGAAAAAATAGTTAATTAAGACAAAAAAGAAACTCTTCCACTTCATGATTACCTTTTGTAGGAATCTAAAATCACTAGTTAGGGTTCCAGAACTTGAAAATTATGATTTTTAGAAAACATTTTACCAGTTTAAATAGGCTATTACCAGTTTAAATAGGCTACATTAGAGAATAATACTAATGGTTAAAAATACCCTAGGAAATCTATAAGTTATCAAAATTACTATTTTTTATTTTATTTTATTTTTTCAATATAATTGTCAGACTAGGAGGTAACTCCTCAAATGTAATCATATTATTCATTCAAGTTGTTCATTATTATATAAAATAGGGAGTGAGTATTCAGTTCATCTCCTGATGACTCTTCATTTCCTTTATTATGTATTTACACAAATTACATTTGTTCACCCAATCCATATGATTAGGTTTCAACATTCCACCCCTTAATCTAAAGGGACATTGGTGAGTCCAAGCATCGTTCTGAATTTTTCAAGATTTTCTCTTCCAAGCGCTTTGGTGAAGATGTTTGCAATTTTATCATTAGTGGAAGAATGGCGAAGATGGATTGTTTTGGCCCCAACATGATGTCAAATCAGATGATATTTTGTATTGATGTTCTTTGTTCGATCATGGAAATTTGGGTTCTTGACCAACTCTATTGCCGAGGTGTTGTCAACCATGAGTGGAGTCCATTGTACTTGTTTTACCTGCAAATCTTCTAGAATTTTCCTGAGCCACACAATTTATTTTGTTTCCTCAGCTACTACCACATCTTCTGCCTCTATTGTGGAATCTGTTGGAACTGATTGTTTGCATGATCTCTTGGAGACAGCTCCTAATCCAAGACTCATAGCATAACTTGAAGTAGATACCACAGTTTCTTTGTCTCCATCCAAGTTTGAATCAGAGTATCCAATTAAGCTGAAGTCACCCACTTGTGTATACTTGATTCCAAAGTCTTGAGTTCCCTTCAAGTACTTTACAACTCTTTTTGCAGCAGACCAATGTCCCTCACAAGGCTTTTGCATAATCCTGGAGAGGATTCCAACAACAAACGAAATGTCTAGTCTGGTAGTAGTAAAGTAGATGAGACTTCCTACAACTTGTCTATACTTTGCTGCATCCTCAAATTCTTTTCCTTCAATGGATGTGAGCTTTAATTTTTGTTCCATTGGAGTAGTCAGGGGATTGCATTCAGTCATGCCAAATCTGTTTAATAGATCTGCAATGTACTTCTTTTGAGAAAGGAATATGGACTTCGGATGTTGAGTTACTTCAATACCAAGATAGTAATGAACATAGCCCAAATCAGTCATTTCAAACCTTTCCTCAATTCCTTCTTTATGGATGCAATGTAGCTCTCATTGTTCCTTGTCATCAAAAGATCATCTACATATACCACAAGATATACTACTATTTTTCCAACCTTCCTAACAAATAAAGTTGCATCATCAAGATCATAATGTTTGAAATTGAGTTTCAAAGGATGCTTAGTTAGCTTTTCATACCAGGCTCGCGATGCTTTTTTTGAGGCCATACAAGGATTTCAAAAGTTTGCATACTTTATGTTCATGTAATTTTACAGCAAATCCATTAGGCTAGGACATAAAAACATTCTCTTTTAGATATCCATTCAAAAAAGTAGTTTTACGTCCATTTGATGGACTTTCCAAACGTTCTGAGCTGCTAGGGCAAAGAGTGTCTGGATGGTAGCCCATTTTGCTGTGGGGGAAAATGTCTCCTCATAATTGACCCCTTCTTCCTGTGAAAAACCTTTTTCCACAAGCCTGGCTTTGTGCTTGTCAAGTGAGCAATCAACTTTATACTTGTTCTTATAGACCCACTTGTAGCCTACTGGTTTGGTTCCCAATGGAGGATCAACTAGCTTCAGAGTGCCAATATTTATCAAGGAATCATACACCTTTTGCATTGCTTCTTTCCATTCATCATGAGAAGCAACTTCTTTGAGGGAAATTTTTTCAAAATATGTAGACAAATTCAATTCACAATCATAAGAAACATCCATATCAATAGGTGAATTAGAGTCATCTACATCACCTCCATTTTTCTGGGTTGAATTTCTAGTTGCTATCTTTCCAACCTCATCAGGATGAACACTTTCAAGTGTCTTTGTTAGCCACTTTGGGGGACCTTTCTGAGAAGGTCCAGGCTACTCGATTGATTGAGTTGGCATTGAATCAAGATTGAGTGTCCCAATTCTGTCAATCACATCACTCAAAGTATCATCTGTTGTTGGAGTTTCATGTGGGGGAGAGAGTGTTTCAGAATAAGATTCCACAGGTTGATCTAGTATACGAATCCCCCCTTCAAAATTTGGAATCTGATTATCAAATTCTTGAAATGATTTTTTATTTTTGAATCTATCCAAGTGATGAAGTTGCCACTCAAAAACATTGTCAGTTTTGGATTATTCAAGAAATATTACATCTCTAGATACAACAAACTTTTTATTGACTTCATAATAGAGATGGTATGCTTTGGAGGTGTTTGAATACCCCAGAAAGATACACTTACAACTTCTTGCACCAAGTTTGTTTCTATGTACCTTTGGTATCAAGTCCTAACATCTGAAACCAAAGACTCTGAGATGCTTTACTGAAGGAATGCTCCCATATCACATTTCATAAGGAGTCTTCTTTCTAATAGCATTAGATGGACATCTATTCTTTTCATATACAACACATAGAACTGCATCAGTCCAAAACATCATTTTTATATTTTTGAAAAACATCATGGAGCACACCATATTTAAGATTGTCCTATTCATTCTTTCAGCCACTACGTTTTGTTGGGGATTACAAGGCACAATTGTTTGATGTTTGATCCCATGTTGGAAAAGATAGCTTTCAAATTCATTTGAAGTGTATTATTTTCCATTATTAGTGTGAATAGAGCCAATATGAGATTGTGCATAATTTTCAATCCATGTATGAAAGTTCTTAAATGTCTGAAAAACATCAGATTTGTTCTTCAATAAATAAACCCAACACATTCTGGTGTAGTAGTCAATAAATGTCATCATATATTTATTTCCATTTGCAGAAGGAACAGACATTGGACCACATAAGTCTAAATGAATGAGTTCAAGTTTTCTATGTGCTTTGGAATGTGAATCATGAAAACACTGTTTGCTATGCTTTCCTAGAATGCAAGCATCACATTGCTTAAGTTTCCTAGGAGTTGTAAGCAAACCAGTAACACCATTTTTCTTCATCAAGTGCAGACTGTCATAGTTCAAGTGTCCAAATCTAGCATGCCATAATAAACTTGATAGAAATGTACCTTCTTCATAATGAGAATTGTATGAGAAATTTTGTGCACGAGCAGAGGTACCCTATAGCTTGAGAAGCCTTTCTTCTTCTATCCCCGTCATGAAAAGTGAGTGATCTGATGCTTTTGTCACCTCAATCTTGCCATCAAACATATGAATGGAGTGTCCTTACTGGTGGATGTCGATCAAGGACAAGAAGTTTCTCTTCAGCTACGGGAGATATAAAAAATTATGCAAAGGAAAGTATGGATGACCAGGCAATTTAAGCCTGATTGTACCAAGCCCTGATGGATTGAGTTTTGATTTGTTTGCAAAGTATACTGCTCCATTACATTGTCAGTAAATTCTTCAAAAAAAGATCTTCTAAAAGTCATGTGGCAAGCTCTTGAATCAAGCAACCAATCATTTTTCCAAGAAGCAAGTGAAGCATTAAATAAGTCTTCATTTACTCCAATATTACAATGTGCCACAACATAGTGAGTGGATTCAGGTGCTTTACCTTTCCCTTTATCATTAGTTTTACCTTTGGGTTGGTTTCTTTCATGCTGCATTCAGTGCCAAGGCAACTTGCATGTGGATGCATCATGTGATCCATCTCTAGGTTTGACATTGTATCTCTATATTTCAGTGAATCAGTACTGGTAACGATCTTCTAGCCCTATGAGTATAGCATGCAGAATAAAAGATTTTGTTCTAGAGACTAATATAATTGGAGCGAGGTATGAATCTGCACTGTCCGGTGATTTTAATAGGTAGCAGTCCCGCCATACATTGACATATGTGTGTTTTAATACACTACTCCCACTCTCGTTTTAATACCCTACTGTGTTTTTTTCAATGCATCACTTTTAATACATGTGTTGGCCTCCATATAACTCAGTTCACCTCTCCTCTATATATACCACTCCCATATATACCTTTGATATTTACATATCAGAATAATATTTTTACATTTTTATATACACAGCAAGTGCAAATTTTTGCCTGCAGAAGTATTTTTTTCCGCAGTGCACAAATTTTACAATGCATTCAATAATATCTATTATGGGAGTGGTTCTCAATGGGAAGGATAATTATCCTAAATGGGCGCAGAAAATCAAACACACTCTCATTTTAATGAGGTGTGGAAAGGAGTGTGTGTTAGAGATGGAGACAAAGAGCCAGAACAGCCTACTTCAGACAAGGAATTCACCATTTGGGAAAATAAGAACAGCAAAGCCTATGCATTGATTGCAGCATCTGTATGTGAAGAGGTGAGTCGACATATCTGCCATTTTGAAATGCTTTCGAAGCCTTTGATGAGCCCCGAATTGGGTAACTTATTGGATTCATTTTGCCTAATAGTCCTTGTTCAATCCTCCATTTTTCATATATTATGCATTTTTTTAGTATGTTTGTATCATTTGAACGAATAAGGGTGGTCACTCTACCTAGGAGGCTAATACGTGGTTATTCCAAGTTTTTTTGGACACATGTTGGAGCAAAACCGAGCAATCATGGGCTAGGTGACAGCCAAGCTTGATGTGAGGATTCGTAGGGGGGTTGTCTCTGACATTAAATGGCCCTTCCTCGGGATCTTCAACCTCAACTCCGAGCTCACAGGCCACCAAAACAGATCCATAATGGCAGCCGAACAGATTTTGGAAAAGGGACTGTCTACTAGCAGTTGGGATAGCCGAGTCCCTTGAATTTAGGAGGCTTGTTAGGCCCCTCGTGATGTATAAATAAGTAGGCCTCAACCTTTGTAGTTTACTTTTGAAACCATTGCATTTTTTTCACTATATTGTTGTCACTTTCAGCTCGTTTTCTTGTAGCCATTGTGGCATAACTTTCAGTTGATGACTATTTTTTTATAATGACAAGTAGTCCTATTTTGTATCAACTCTGAGTTCTTTATAGCAGCTGTATCTCTTAGGGTTGGGCCCAACCTGAGAGCCAAGGCCTCCTTTATGTATTTTTATTTTCCCTTTATGCATCATTGTTTCTCTGTTATGCATTTGCAAACTTATTTCTGTTAGGCAGATTAAATTGTGTTGATTAACTAGGTCACTGTTTATGGTTAGAAATGCTTCTGATGTTTAGATTAGGTTTGAAGGATATCAACAAGGAAAAATTTCCAGAAAAAGTCCAACAAGCACCTTTGGTTTCACCTCTCCCTCATAGGATCAGCGGCTGGGATCAAAGTAACCTTGCTGTCCCAAACAAAAACACTATTTTTGCTTTGCCATCCAATCACTAGTGTACGGTTTTCATTTGCAGAAGTTGGTTACATGTTCAGATCTTTGAATTGTTTCATTGCATAGTTGATATATATGGTTCCCTTGCACATAAAGCTACTGTTCATTCACTTTACTGTTAGCTAGATCCGATTAGGTTGGTATAACTAGGACTTTGATTACTTGCAAGTCTTTATTGGTTTAGTTGGAAGTACGCAGTGCAGAGCACCTCTACCACTTCTTCATCCACCAAAACTTCATCAAAACCATATGTTCCATCTCCTAACTGGGTTTCTCATCTCACATCTGTCATCTTGCCCACATAACCCTACCTTTTTGTGCAACCATTGTTTCAGCCTTCTTTGAGCAAATTCAGCCATCTACACCTTCTCCCAACTCCATCCATCAGTCCATGGACCACTTCAGACCCCTATCCTACCTCCATAACCATTCCTTCATCTTTCCTCACTCATCCATCCTCTAAAATTCCATTTCTAAACATCCTGTAGAAATTTTTGAACATCCAGTAGAAATTCTTGAACATCCTGTAGAACCCCTATAGACTTCCTGTAGAAGCTCACAAATGAGGTTTCTTGATAGCCAAACTTTGTGAAACTCTCTGGAAGCGTGTTAGGGACTCCTTAGGCCCTCTCTGAACCTTCCCGACCTCTTCCAAGCATTTCTCCTCATTGATCCACTTCTGCACAGTCAAGAACAGTGAAAACCTATGCATGATAAAACTGACGACTTATTCAAAAATACAAAAAGATGTTTTCTTGAGATAGAGGTAGTCTAGACACATGTATTTTATCTTCATAGAAGTAATGGCATCTCTTTCAGTAGCTTGCATTCTCTTCTTTGCATTAGTAGGACTAGCTGGTAGAATTAGGGTTTTCTAGGGTTTGTGCTTTCCTTCAGTTTCTCAGTTTCTTTTCACAAGCAGATTAGCTTCCATCAATCAATTAAAAAGCTTCTTCTCAAAGCTCATAGAAGTTGGCTTGAGCCCCTAGTAGACTTGTGCCAGCTGACCAAGTGATAGTTGTGGCAAGAGTTAGTACTTGTGCATACACCACCGTCGCTTCCAAGTTTGTTATGAACTACCATATTGATAAAAGTAAAGAAGGGAGTCCCAGGAGTTGCAGCATTATTGCTGCAATACTGGAGCTCACTGCTCTTTTTGGCGGTGTTGCTGGGGAAGCGTCAGAGTATTGGTGATTATTTCTTTTCTTCTATTTTCTTCTACAACCTTCTGCTAAGTAGTTTATTTCATTTCCATTCTGCAATTTCATTTCTGCAAAAGTAAAGTAGACATTTCCTGCTTTCATAGATTAACATTTCAATTCCGAAATTTCAATTCTGCAAAATAGATTAGTATTTTCCTGTTTCCATTTCCATTCCACATTTTCATTTCAGCAAGATAGTTAGTTGCAGTTCAATCTATTTTAGTTTTGCAGGTACTAGCAGAAAAAGAAAAAGCAACCAAAATACTTTCCATTTCATGCATCGTAGGAATATAGATAAAATCAGCAAATTCTTACCCAACACCCCCACCACATCACTGAGTCAACCTTCTATCTTCTCTAGTAACAGTGAGCGAGAAGAACCTATAGGTGAACCTCCTGAGATATACGAAGATCCTATAACAAAAGAAGAGTTAGAGAACGTTCCATCTGAAGCCATGGCTAAAAATCGAAACGGTAGAAGAGAAGATGAGAGAATAGAAGGTGCCTTTCCCATCCGAGAGACCAATGGAGACATGAAAATGAAAAACATAAGTCCCTCAGTTTTACCTCACGTCCATGGATTGACTACTGAAGACCCTGATACCTTCCTGTTTGAGTTTGTTGTCCTTTGTTGAACTTATGACTATGCTGAGGACGAGAAAAAGTTGAAAGTCTTTCCCTCTACCCTCAAGGATGCAACATTACGCTGGTTCATGGGGTTACCTGGAAACAGTATCACCACTTGGGCTCAGATGCAGCAAGCTTTCAATACCAAATACCGAGACTGTTGTAGGTCCAAGGAAACTAAGGGAGAAATATTTCGGATGACCATGGGAAGCGATGAGTCTTTAGAAGATTACGAGGAAAGGTTCCAACTTAGTTATAAACAGGCCAAGTGCACACTTGACCCAGAATATCTGAAGCTGGTTCTGCTCCGAAGAGTCCTTGAAGACCTTCTAGACACCCTTCACATGCTGGCTAGAGGGGACATCTACCAACTACCTTATGAGGACATAAAGGCTGTGTTTAGAAACCATTCTAGGGCGGACCAGAAGAGAGGTATGGGGAATCCACTTTCAGCTAGTACCACCTTCTCCAAGCATGAGTTTGCTAATCAGATGAAAGACCTCAAAAGTGAGATGAGACAGACTATTGCCATGCAATTTGATACCTTCCGAATTCAGCAAAAGAAAGAGGAAGCTGAGAGGGCTTTGGCTAGTTTTTGTCCTAGATGCATGAGGAATCACCCTAAGAATGAGTGTCCATTACACTCAATAGAGGTATGTTTCGTTTGTGAGGAATACCACCCCATCCAACCAATGCCCTACCTTGCGTGGATTTAAAGCCATGTACCTAGGGACTGAGGCGGCTACTGAACCTCTCTACTTCCTCAACCAAAGCAGGCCACATGGGCCCAGACCTTACCAGCAAGGAATGCAAGGGACATCCCAAGCTTATTATAACCCCAACCAATCTGCTCATATACCTTCTTCGGGCCCCCCTACTCATCCTTCCTGGTCTGCACCGCCTCCATGGTCTTATCCATCTCGATACCATACTCAACCTACTTCTCATTCGTTTCACTCACATGCCCAGCCACAACCCCAGTGGAATGCACCTCAACCGGGGTGGAGGCCTCAATACAACACTCCTCCCACCATTTTTCCTCCACCACCGGCTCAACCACAACCATTACCTCCTGCTCCTCCAAGACAACCCCAGATGCTTGCTCAACCAAACTCGAACCCCAACAACAGACAAGCCCAGCAGGTATATACTGGGGAGACAACATGCCCTACCTATGTTGTGGAGATCCAGGAGATCAACCTGTGATCTAGGAAGGTCCTTCTAGAGCGCCAACCTCCTCCCCTAGAGGAGGAGGAAGAGAAACAGGAAAGTGAACCCAAAGCCATTTCACCCTTTCCTGATCAACTCATAGTAACCATGCAACCCAACCTAGAGGAGACTGAGGTTCTGGGAGAACTCAAGCAGTTGTGTGTGAAAATACAACTTCTCCAGGCCATAAAAGATGTACCAATATACAACAAATTGATTAAGGAGAAGTGTTTCAGGCACCCAGGCAGGCGAAAGAGAGATGCCTCAACTATCAATGTCATAGGACAACTATCCGATCTTATGTTGGGGCAAGTAATCTGTCCAAAGTATTTGGACCCTGGGAGTCCTGTAGTTGATGTTCACATCAATGGCACCATCATCCCCCACACCATGATTGATCTAGGGGCTGCCATTAATGTGATGACCGGGGACACCATGCTTAAAATCAACCTTCAGAGTTCCTTAAGAAAGACCTCGACAGTACTGCAGTTGGCAGACCACTCCACCATGACTCCCGAAGGGATTTTGGAAGATGTCTTGGTCTCTGTTGACTCTTGGGAGTACCCTGCGGACTTCTTGGTCCTTCGGCCAAAGGCAAAACTCATTGGATATCCCCTCATTTTGGGAAGGCCTTGGCTAGCTACTGCAGATGCTTACATCAGCTGTCGAGTAGGAAGCATGACCATCAAAGATGGGTTTGTGTCCAAACAGCTAGTCCTATACCCTCCTGCCCAACCTCTGCTAGAACATGACTTACCCCTCTGGTTGGAAGAAGGAGATGAGGATGAGGTCTACTCTGCACCATTATGCATAGTGGAGGCAACCAAGGGAGGTCCTCAAACCGAGGATGATTTGATTGAGAACTTAATCCAAAATCCTCCTCTCGGTGCACTGTCCTTAGAAGAGTTGCTGGAAGATACCCAAGCCAGTGCTTTAGTGGACCTCTCTGTGATTGATTCAACCTCTCCCAGAGTTAAGAATGTGGAGTTTGGCCCTAAAAGAACTTTAAAGATCAGCTCCTCTCTCTCTCCCTCTTAGGAAAAATATCTATGTAGCCCCTTGAATCGCCATTCGGAGGATTTTTCCTGGAACTATAAGGAAATGAAAGGAATCCATCCTTCGGTTTGTACCCGTCATATTTACATTAAAGAGAATTGTAAACCAGTCAGGCAACCTCAAAGGAGAATGAATCCAGCCCTTAAGGACATCGTTAAAGAAGAATTGCAAAAATTGTTGGATGCAGGATTCATCTACCCCATCTCGGACAGCGAATGGGTTTCCCCTCTAGTGTTGGTACCAAAGAAAAATGGGAAGTGGAGAATCTATGTAGACTACAGAGAACTAAACAAAGCCACCAAGAAAGACCACTTCCCTTTGCCTTTCATAGATCAAGTGTTGGATCGACTGGCAGGAAAGAAGTTTTTCTCTTTCCTAGATGGGTTCAGTGGGTATAATCAAATCCAAATCAGCCCGGAGGACCAAGATAAGACCACCTTCACTTGTCCATGGGGTACCTTCGCCTACCGAGTCCTTCCCTTTGGGCTATGCAATGCT